>JAVANC010000021.1:48001120-48197555 GCA_033319125.1 Parnassius glacialis | reverse complement strand
TGGGTCCCATAATTAATAAAATTAAATCTCAACCCAAGCATAAAACTGCAAGACTTCATGATACTATAAGTTCATACTGAACAAAAATTAATAATTTTTAATCTGGAAGTGGCCGTGGTTAACTATGACATTCGGACATCTTACACCTCAGTCCCCCCCCCCCCGTGACCATGGGTGCTGTAAAGTGCTCGAAACATCGGGAATATAAAATAAGTTAATATAGGCGATCAGCCGTGTAGTGGCGGTTAAGAATATCCACTACCCCATATCTTCCCGTGGGTGTCGTAAAAGGCGACAAAGGGAAACATACAGGAGATGGGCAGATGCATCTTGCTGATAACAGCAATATTACAATAAAAAACTGCGGTTGCCAATACGCTCGCCAAGTGTGGCAACTATGGCAAATACCCCCCAATGTTGAGAGTAACAAAAAGACGTCCCCCAGTCCCCGGTGGCCCCACTAATCTTGGCCACGGTGGCGGCCATGGTAACGGCGGGGCAGGGAGTGCTAAGAATCTCCGGTGGAGGTTCGGCTGCCATCTAAGACGACTCGACCTGCCAACATATAACGCACGCACCCTGTGGACAGACGAGAAGATCGTTAAGCTGTTAGAAGAGATAGACAAGGTACGCTGGCATATTGTAGGATTATCTGAGGTCCGAAGAGAGGGGGGGACACGGTAATCCTCGAATCCGGAAACTTGATCTATCACCGGGAGAGCGACAATATATCCTAAGTAGGTGTCGGATTCATCGTCCACAAGTCTCTCTTTATAACGTTGTAAAGATTGAGAGTGTGTCGACGAGGGTTGCGTACATTATACTCAGAATCACCAAACGATATTCGCTGAAGGTCATATAGATTTACGCACCAACCTCGGCACATCTCGATGAGGAGGTGGGGGAAACGTATGAGGATATCTCTAGAGCCATGCATTCCTCCAAAACCTAATATACGGTGTTAATTGGAGACTTCAATGCAAAACTAGGCACAAAAGAGAATGGTGAGCTGAAAGTAGGGAAATTTGAAATAGCGCAACGGAACCCAAGGGGTTAGCAGCTGACTGACTTTATGGAGAAAGAGGGATACTTTATGATGAACTCTTTCTTTCAGAAGCGGCCCCACAGAAAGTGGACCTGGTCGAGCCCCGGCGGTTCGACAAAAAATGAGATTGACTTCATTATGACGACCAGACGACAAATGTTCAGTGGTGTCTCAGTGATCGCGAGGGTAAAAACTGGTAGCGATCACCGAATGGTTAAGGCACACTGAACCTTAACGTTAAGTTGGAGAGGTCTCGTCTAATGAAGTCAACGTTCCGTCCTAACGGTTTCGGGACTTTGGAACAGAGCACGTCTGTTTGAAACTCCCAAAACCTTTCAGCTCGAGTTACAAAACCGTTTTGAAAACCTACAAAAAAGCAATGAAGTGGACGATATAAATAGCAAGCTCGTGGAAACTGTCCATGCGGTCGGAGCTAAGTTCTGCAAGACCCACCGTAGAAGAACAGAAAAACTCTCCGATCACACTCCTAATCTCATGGCTGTTAGACAGGAGATAAAACTACATTCTTCAACAGATTTGACAGCATAAAGGCAAGTGAACAGACAGATCTGATCTGAAATGCATGCGGTCGGACATACGAAACTTCAATACAGCTTGTATTGAAGAAGCGATTGAGCATAACCAAGATTCCAAACTCTTTGCCAGAAATCTGTCTGCCAGAAAGAGCCAACTGTCAAAGCTTAAGACCGAGTGGGGCAGTATCGTTACCGGGACACCTGAGATTTTGAGTGAGATTGACCTGAGATTTCATACGTGATAGAGCGATGCTGCAGCTACATTATGGTTGTAGCATGAATGGGTCGACTCGAACGGGGAAGGACCACGCTCTCACAGAATACCAGCGTAAAATAGCAGCTTAACGCTGCTGTGTTTTGTATTGTAAGTGTAGAGAACCGGAGACCCTTTTTACTGGAAACGAGGCATTCTATCTAAGTCCTCACGAGTGACAACGCATCTGCATTTTGATCCGCAAACGATGATAAATGTAGATGTCTATGAGCCACCGCAACCACTTACCATGAAGTGGACTGTGTGCTCATTTGTCACCCTGATGCTATAAAAAAATTATTGAGAGGTTCTATGGGCAGCTGTGCACGTCATCGTTGGAGCCACACGCAAGTGTGACTAACGATCCAAGAGGGAATCTTATCCGACACTATTCCGAAGATATCCCGGACGTCAGTCTGAGTGAGATTAGAATGGCTCTCCAGCTTCTTAAAAACGGAAGAGCCCCAGGTGAGGATGGAGTTACAGCGGAGCTTTTGAGAGTGGGTAGAAAACCGTTACTTGAAGTCCTTCAGAAGCTCTTTAACTCCGTCCTCCATGGTGGCACTACTCCGGAGGCGTGGAGCAGAAGTGCGGTGGTCTTGTTCTTCAAGAAAGGCGACAACGCTCTCTTGAAGAACTACAGACCGAATTCACTTCTTAGCCGCGTCTACGTGCTATTTTAAGGAGCCATAACGAATCGTCTCGCACTACACTTGCCGACTTTCAGCCTCCCGAACAAGCTGGTTTCCGAAAAGGCTTTAGTAGCATGGACCATATACACACCCTTCGGAAACTTGTACAGAAGACAGAGGAATACAATCTGCCACTTTGCCTTGCGTATGTGGACTATGAGAAAGCCTTTGTTTCCGTCGAAATTTAGGCGGTGCTGTAGTCCTTTCAGCGGTGCCAAGTTGACTATCGGTATATCGACGTGCTGAAATGTTTGTACAGTAGGGCTATGATGGCTATTCGAGTAAAGAAACAGAGTACGAAACCTATCCAATTGCAGAGAGGTGTAAGACAGCGTGACGTCATATCCCCGAAACTCTTTACCGCTGCATTGGAAAACGTTTTCAAGTACTGGACTAGAAATGATGCGGTATTAACATCAATGGAGAGTACATTACTCACTTTCGATTTGCTGACGATATAGTCCTTATGGAAGAATCGCTGGAGGACCTAAGCACTATACTCAATGACCTTTATAGTGTCACCCAACGGATAGGTCTTAAGATGGACATGGACAAAACAAAAATCATGTTTAACGTCCATGTCACACATATGCCGGTAGTTGTTGGGAGCACTAAGCTCGAAGATGTTGACGAGTATGTTTACCTGGGACAAATAGTCCGACTAGGTAATTTCAACTTCGACGAAAGGCCAATCGGCGGATTCAACTCGGCTGGGCAGCGTTCGGGAAACTACGACACATCTTCTCGTTGTACATACCTCAAAACCTGAAAACGATATTGTACAACCACTACGTCTTGCCAGTAATGACTTACGGATATGAGACGTGGTCCTTCACTGCTGCCGTATGAGGAAGCTCAAGGTCGCTCAGCGACCTATAGATGGGGCTATGCACGGGGTTTCTCTTACTCTAAATCCCATTTGGTAGACTCTAAAAGATGGCAGGCTATTTTTTTTATTAACCTTCATATTATGAATATCAATGAACATACACGCACACAAACACTCACGCCTATCAACCAGAGGGATAGGCAGAAAGAGAGCCTCCGGACCTCCATTTTGCACGATCCTGACACACCTCTCTCGCCTCCTTTATATCCATATATCTACGCATACAAGCTCGTCGGTAGGAAGGTAGGTAGTTCCGGTAGGGTTCCGAACAAATCCGTAGGTATATAACTTTAAAATTATTAAAAATATTTTTATTATATGATGTAACTAAAAATTTATACTTTTCGCAATTTTCCCTTCATCTGTGCTATAATACGTTGCTTCGTACAAAATTTTAAGATTCTGAGTTCAAGGAAAGTACCCTGTAGGTTTTTATTCCTTTGCGAATGTCGAAAATTTGCGGCATAAACGGCTGTATCTTTTGATTACGTTGGTTTAGAATTTTGATTTTTTCACAGATCCAAGGGACAGAAGACTTCAGTATTTGATATAAATTTCAGCTTGATACCTCTACGCGTTCCTGAGATAAAGGGTCTTGACAGACAGACAGACAGACGGACAACAAAGTGATCCTATAAATGTTCCGTTTTATTCCTTTTGAGGTACGGAACCCTAAAAACGTTAAGCTTATTGAAATACCGTAAGTTTGCCGCTAACTTGCTTCTGAAACTATAAAGACAGTTGCAATTATGCAAAACATGCTTCTTGTCACCTCAGAAGACGAAAGTTTATCGACCAAATTGGCGATATATTGAAAATGGTCTGGATTAGGAATACCTTTAAACGACGAGTATTTATGCGTAAGTAAAAAACAGACGAGGGAGCCAGGATCGCGCCAAATAGAAGTCCGTAGTCTTTGCCTACCCCTCTGGGTGACAGGCTTGAGTGTTTATGTATATGTATCCTGTATTGATTCTTTATAGCATTTAGACCAGAACACAATAGTGCTGGTAATGCTGCTTGATAACAGAAATAAGTAATAGAGCAGCCCAAACGGAATCCTACGCATACAAGGATTCCGTCTGGTTCCGATTTTTGTCTTGTTTAAATTTATTCGCAAACGAATAAATGCCGTTCCGTTAGAGTTACCGTTATAGCCTTTTAAAGTCAAGTGCTGGACGTAGGGTTTCCCATAGATTAAGAGGCAATCTATGGGGGAGACCTATATTCAGGGAGATGTTTGCCATAGTTGTCACGCAGCAGTTTTATTTAGTTGTCACGCAGCAGCATTACGGTGGTAGAGCCACGCAGCAGGCGGTCCGAGCCGGGTTGGTACCACGACATCACAGAATACCGCGTGAAGTAGAAGCTCTGCTTCTGCGTTTCGTCTGGTGAGTGCAGGTGACCGGGGGCCCAATTCCCCCCCCCCCCATCATCATGGTAGCGGAATTACACATTAGAATACCCCGGGAGGGTACCAGTACCCCTGGAGAATCCCTCGCTGAGCATCCACGACCATGTTATTCCAATCCTGAGCGTGGGTGCTCAGGCTGCCCCGCGTATTCTGGGGGGGGGGGGGGGGCAAAATTCCGCTCAAAAACATAACTGCTCGGGGCAAACTGAGCAACAATACCAAGGCGACCACTGCCACGCTATCCGTGAATTTCTGCAACATCAGGGAACTTCACTCTAACCTAAACGCCGTCCACAACCATCTCGAGACGGCGAAGCCGGCCTTGCTCTTCCTGACCGAGACGCAGGTTTCCTCTCCGCTGATATTTCGTATCTCTCCTACCCGGGGTATAAATCGGAGCACTCCTTTGTGCTTAGGGCTGGAGTTTGCGTGAATGTCAGAGAGGACATCTGTTCTCGACGCCTCGGCAGTCTTGAAGGTTCGGACCTGTCCATCATTTGGCTACGCGTAGACAGCGACGACCATCCGCGAGTCTACGGGTTTCTCTATAGGTCCCATAGTGGTAATGCCGAAACAGACCGACTCATCGACCACGTCCAAATGGCTACAGATTCCTTGCTACAACAGGTCCCATCCGCAGAGATCGTGATCCTTGGCGATTTTAACGCCCACCATGCCGAATGGCTCGGTTCACGTTTAACCGATCATGTGGGGAGATCTGTTTATGACTTTGCCTTTGCATATGGTCTGACACAACTGGTTACTTCGCCTACGCGGATTCCAGATGTGGAGGATCATACACTTTCCCTGTTGGACCTTCTGCTAACCTCTCATCCGGACGGATATCAGGTTTCCGTCGATGCCCCTTTCGGCTCTTCGGACCACTGTCTGATCCGGAGTATGTTGCCATACACGCTCCCTTCGCGGTTGCGTTCTGCAGGTTGCCGCCGTGTTTGGCATTACAGGTCGGCGGATTGGAATGGAATGCGGTCTTTCTTTGCATCCTACCCATGGGGGCGGGTTTGCTTCTCGCCGGATGATCCCAGCGCTGTTGCTGACTCTGTCACTGATGTGGTGCTATAGGGAATGGAACTATTTATTCCATCAACTGTGATACCCATCGGAGGTAGATCTAAGCCTTGGTTTGGGAGCTCCTGTAAAACTGCATTACGCAGTAAGCAAGAGTGTTATCAAGCCTGGGCTGCGGCTTCGGCGACTCGGGATGTAAACACCAGCATACTTAAAAAGAAGTATAACTTCGCCTCCAGGTCCTTCAAAAGAGTTATTGCCAAGGCTAAGTCAGAGCACATGGGCAGAATTGGCGAGAAACTAGTTCGCCTTCCTTCGGGAACCTGTGCATTCTGGTCTCTCGCCAAGGCTGTCCAAGGGAATTTCTGTAAGCCATCACTACCATCTCTGCACAGGGAGGACCACTCACTGGCACATGACGCAAAAGACAAAGCCGACCTTTTAGGCTCCCTTTTTGCGTCCAACCCGACTCTTGATGACGGGGGGGAAAACACCGCCGACCATCCCGCGGTGTGAGTGCTCCATGCCGGATGTGCTGTTCTCACAGCGCTCGGTTCGCAAAGCACTTCTCTCCCTGGACATCCAGAAGTCGAGTGGGCCTGACCGGATCCCCCCAATTGTGCTGAGGACGTGTGCTCCGGAGTTGGCACCGGTCCTAACGCGTCTTTTCCGGTACTCCTACACCCAAGGCGTAGTCCCGAATTCATGGAAGACAGCTTTTGTCCACCCGATCCCTAAAAAAGGCGATCGCTCAGACCCGTCCAACTATAGGCCTATCGCGATCACCTCCTTGTTCTCCAAAATAATGGAATACATTATCAACTGCCAGCTCATCCGGTACCTTGAGGATCACCCGCTGATTAGTGACCGCCAATACGGTTTTCGCCGGGGTCGATCAGCTGGTGATCTTCTGGTCTACCTGACCCATAGATGGGCGGAGGCAGTAGAGTCCAAGGGGGAGGCGTTGGCCGTTAGTCTGGACATTGCGAAGGCCTTCGATCGGGTTTGGCACAAAGCGCTTCTTTCGAAGCTCCCTTCCTATAGGCTTCCCGAGAAATTATGCAATTGGATCACCAGCTTCCTTGCAGATCGGAGCATCAAGGTCGTTGTAGACGGTGCATGTTCTGACTACAAGCCTATTAACGCTGGTGTTGCACAAGGCTGTGTGCTATCACCAACGCTGTTTCTTCTGCATATCAATGATATGTTGCTAACTGGTAACATTCATTGCTATGCGGATGACAGCACTGGTGATGCTCTATACACCGGCCGTGCTAATATTTCTCGGGAAAACGTCTCCGAGTACCGGAACAAACTTGTGTCTGAAGTCTAGTCTTTGCTGGACAAAGTCTCGAACTGGCGGCGACTAAATCTAGTCCAGTTTAATCCTCAGAAGACACAAGTTTGCGCGTTTACCGCTAAAAAGAACCCCTTTGTCGTATCTCCTCAGTTTCAAGGCACTCCCCTGGTTGCCTCAGCCAGTATCGGAATCCTCGGCGTTGACATATTGAGTGATGTGCAGTTTCGTGGTCACTTGGAAGAGAAGGTCAAATTGGCCTCTAAAAGCTTGGCGTGCTCAGCAGAGCGAGACAGTGTTTCATGCCGGCATACCGCCTGCAACTTTACAAGGCGCAGGTTCGGCCTCACATGGAATACTGTTCCCATCTCTGGGCAGGGGCTCCCCAGTGCCAGCTCCTTCCACTTGACCGCATCCAGCGCAGAGCAGCTCGAATCATCGACGACCGAGTCCTTTCGATCGTCTCGCTCATTGGCGTTGCGAAGAGATGCTGCATCTCTTTGCATTTTCTTTCGCATCTACCATTGGGAGTGCTCTGAGGAATTGTTCGGATTAATCCCAGCCGCCAAATTTCACGACCGCACATCGCGGCAGAACTCCCGATACCATCCACACCATCTGGATGATTGGCGGTCCACCACTGTGCGATTTAAAAGATGTTTTCTTCCTCGCACGACTTCCTTGTGGAATCGATTACCATCAGCGATTTTTCCGGACTGATACAACTTAGGGACCTTCAAGAAAAGAGCGTACTCCTTTTTAAAAGGCCGGCAACGCATCTGCAATTCCCTCCTGGTGTTGCAGTTGTTCATGGGCGGCGGTAGTCACTTACCATCAGGTGAGCCACATGCTCGTTTGCCCCCTCTCCTATAAAAAAAAACGCTTGGCAAGCGGGTTGGTAAACGTAATTTTTTTAATTGTCATCCCTTTTTAGGTAGACGCTGCTGCCCGTCTCCTGATTTTTTTCCTTCTGTCGCCTTTAACGACACCCACAGGATTATATGGGATAATGGATATTCTATATATTTTGCATCGCAATTCGTATCATCTAAATAAGATTTTTTATCTGAGATGATATCTTAACATTGACATTTAAAGCCCGTATTAGGTTTGTGTATATTAAACTATTTCTCAGCTGTTACCAATAATATCAAGCAGATTGTAAGTAATTACAGTCATGTGCTTTTAAGTCTACAACACTGTTAGACTTCAACTTAGTTTGGGTTTCCGTTCAATTATTGCTACGAACACTTGCTATGGTAATCCCTTATCCACAAGAGAATGTAAAGCTAGTTTAGCCTTTGGTTAACTTTGCCGGTTAGCTTTATTTATTGACACTAGATTTTAACGTACAGTTTTTAGGTATTTCAATAGTGTAAAAAGAAAATTTTAAATATATGTATATAACCTTTTTGATATTGAAGATAGTCCAAATTAAGAGTACACTTAACCGACGAGCATAATACGAGGGGTGATCCAATAGTAATGATAATCGGTTACTTTAGGTCCGCATAAACATCCAAAAAAATATATTTTTTGCTTGTTTATATACTGACTACGTCAGCCTAAAAGAATCATATAAATAGATGACGATTTCCGGGAGATACATTCATTTGAATACGAACTGTCAAAGAGATAACATCAACATGGAGAAAAACGAAATTAGAGCTGTCATCAAGTACCTCTGTTTGAAAAAAATGTCTTCAAAAGACATACACAGTGACTTAGTGGAAACATTGGGGGATTCTGTTCCTCCATATTCTACAGTTGCACGCTGGGCCAAGGAGATTAAACTGGGCAGAACATCCACTGAAGATGAACATCGCGAAGGACGCCCATCCACGTCCCTCACTGAAGACAACGTGAAAAAAGTCGAAGATGTTGTGTTGGCAGATCGAAGAGTGACTATCAGGCATGTAGCTGAGGTCACAGGGATCTCATATAGCAGCGTTCAAAGAATCCTTGCGAACGAGTTGCATATGAAAAAGGTCTCTGCGCGTTGGGTACCCAGAATGTTAACTGACGAGCAAAAGAAAAATCGAGTTGACATTTCGAGGGCCAATCTCAAAAAGTTCCAAACAGATCAAGAAAATTTTTTGTTCCGTTTTGTGACTATGGACAAGACCTGGATCCACCATTTTAATCCTGAAACGAAACAACAATCGATGACTTGGAAGCGAGCCTCCTCACCGACGCCAAAGAAATTCAAAGTTTCAAGTTCGGCGGGAAAGATTATGGCATCTGTTTTTTGGGACGCTCAAGGCACAATTATGGTGGAATATTTGGAAAAGGGAGCCACTATTACGGGCTCTTACTACGCAGACCAAATAAGAAGATTACGGGAGGCCATTAAGGAAAAAAAGACGTGGCAAACTGCGAGCTGGAGTGCTGTTTCACCAAGAAAACGCACCGGCTCACAAAGCCGCAGTTGCGATGGCTGCCATTCAAGAAACGGGATTCGAACTGCTCGAACACCCTTCCTATGCGCCAGATCTAGCTCCTAGTGATCTACCTCTTTCCTCGGCTCAAGGAACGCTCCGAGGCAAGAAATTCGAAGACGATAGCGAAGTAATGGCCGCTGTTGAAGCGTTTTGGGAGCGTCAAGACAAAGAATTTTTTTCAAAGGGAATCCTGGGTTTAGAAAAAAGATGGACTAAATGTATTGATTTATTAGGAGACTATGTAAAAAAATAAATTATTATTTTAACTTTAATTACCGTGTTTTATTTTCATTATCATTACTTTTGGATCACCCCTCGTATGTGTGTAGTTATATAAATGTTAAAAAAGCGAGAGAGGTGTAACAGGATCGTGCCAAATTAAAGTTCGTGGTTTGTGAGAGTTTATGAATGTATATATAATAATAAAATATAATGGGCCGGCAATATAGCTCGATGAATTTCCTTGCAAAAAAGTTTCCTAGACAGGCGGCCTGGTAGGCAACAAGCGGAGTGTTCCCCTCCACCAGATGGAGTGGAGTGATGACTTCGTAAGGAATCGAATAATGCAGTTGTCTCAGGATTTTTTGTGGAAGAGGACTTTGTTCAGCAATGGATATGTGGAAGTCTGTAATGACGATAATGGTGACAGAATTAAATAAAAAATCTGGTCAACAATGTTTATAGAATTTTTTTACCGTGTACAGACAGCGCTGCAAGATTTTCAGCACGTTAAATTCTCAAAAAATACAACGTAATTTGAAATGACGTTATCCAGAACATTATTACTTAGACAATGCAATAAAAAATAAAAGCGTGTTAACAGAGATAGATTACGAATTATTTCCTAGTGGATAAAATTACTGTATTAAATTTTTTGTGTCTTTTCATTTAACAGCCAAATCCATGCTTTGTTATTATTAAAATACCCAGTTGAATATAATACGAATAAATATAATAAAATTCCTTAAGCTTGTACCACAGACTTATAATATTTTTTAAAAGAACATTTACCACACTAGGATTTTCTCGTGTATTGAGGGGGCAGTTTACATACAAAACTTGCTCATGGACAAACATCCAGACTCGGAACAAATATTTGTAGTCCATACACTTGTTCCTTCCGGAATTCAAATCCGTTGTCCTCAGCACCGCGACTCATTGCTCCGCTACTGCGCGGTCAATTATAAATCATATTAGTTTTCTTTATATTCGAATTGCTTAAAGTCATAAATATAGTTATTAAAATTGATCTTTCTAAAGATGACTCACACGATACGCAAAGTCTAAAATAATTTTCATATGTACCCTATAGAAATAAACGGAAAGTTTATAATTACTAGTCCTTTCCAAATGCCGCTGTTGAATAAATAATTATAATTCAAATGGTGGAAATGGTGGTTTTGGGCAAAAGGGTAACAATAACTCTTAAGATCTGTCTGTATATAATACGAGGTTTTCCAAGAAAATTAAATTTCAAAAATAGGTTATATATTCTAAGCGTACGTTAATTTTATATGGTTATCGGCTCTTTCGGGAGGTTAAAATTCGTTAAGTTTTTGTGCAAGACGATTCGGAATGACTTTTTGAAAACGTCTCTGGCATCCCGTTGCGACGTTTTCAAACTACTTGACTGGAAAGAGTACGGAATTAACATCAAATGGCAAGAAGGTGAGTGATAACTTCGATTTGCCGATGAAATGGTACCTATCGCAGAATCCCTCCCTAAATACTAAGATGGAACCTTTGCCAGTAAAAGAATTTCAAACATAAAGATTAGAGACAAAAAGAGACCATAAAAACTTCTATTATAAAAACATGGACCTAGAAAAAAGGGCGGACAGAGTCTTGTTAACAAACAATTGAAGCGTCGCATTGACGGCCGCGTAACTATGTGTGAGCGTGTAGAGGGTTGCCAAATGGAGGAAAATTACCCATTTTTGAAAGCGAATTAATTCAAGTAATTTAGGTTTAAGACATTCGTCACCGTCCTCGGAACCAGGTCTTTAAGTTTAATAAAACAAAATTGTAATAAAACTCATTGAATATAAAGATATTTACACTTATTAATATTATAATTAATTTACATTTATTAATGGTTTTTAGAGACCCTTTTGTTGGGTTGATTTTTTATAATATCTGGGGGCACGGCAGTGCCCCCGCCAAGTCGAGCAAAAAAGTGGCACGACCGTACCATCCTTTTCTCGAAGTAGTTCAGGCCATTTCCGAAACTCTATAACTTCGTTACGGATAAAACTAGAAGTTTGAATTTTTATTAATTAAGTAGGCATTGTATAAACTCGGTATATTTCAAATTTTATTAAATTTTAACCAGTAGTTTAATAATTATAACTAATCAAAGTTTCTTAATTTTGTCACTCACTGACTGACCGATCATCAAAACTCTAAGGCACTTCTAGCAGACATAGAAACTTCAAATTTGGAATACAATTATTGTTTAATAAAAATAAGATAAAATAGATTGACTTGGCAATCGCACTAAACAATCTAATTTAATATAATATGTATTACTTGTGAGATATATTGTGTTTTCATGCGATTGCCAAGTCAATCTATGTATCAATCTATGGACTAAATAAATTAACCGACTTGGTATTACATGGATCTCACAACTTTTTACGGTAGAAGAACTGAGTGTTCCGAGACTTGGCTTTTTTACAAGTTATGTTTTTGATGGCGTTGTCTTTTACTGTCAAAAGATTTAGAAATCCTCTCCAATTTAGCTATACGGTGAAAACGAATATTCAGATATTTTCGGCTATATATTTAATGAGAGCTATTTTATGTTCTACTCCAGCAAATGCATAGTTAAATTCTAAATTTTAAAAAATCCTGTCATTAGCTATAAATTTTTCCAAAATTTTGGTTAGCATGTACTGATGTTGTCTTTCAGTATATATAGTCATACTATCTCTTAAAATTTTTCGGTTCACCATCCCGCAACTACAACAAAAGGGATGTATTTCTTTTCTAAAAGAAAGATGGTTTCTAAAAGAAAAGAAATACATCCCTTTTATGATGTATTTCTTTTCTAAAAGAAAAGAAATACATATCGGTGAAAACATTGTAGTATAACCTATTCAACTAAAAAAGAATAATCGAAAACGGTTCGAGATAGTCGGTGTAACTTAAAAAATATTCAATCGACTTGAAAACCTCCTTTCTTCAAGTCGATTAAAAAACTATTCTCTCCTTAACAGGATTTTCTTTAATGATACTTTATTAGTACGTACCCCATGCGAAGCGCTGGAAGTATTTGCTTCAGCGAGTTGTTCCTCCGGAATGCTTGACGTCTCGAATAAAAACTGAAAAATTAATTACGTTTTAATATGTTAACCTTATAATTGTAAGAGAAAAATAGATATTTATTGTTCTTTATCTTTTTTGGGATGGCATAAGTAACAACGCGAAGAAGTCCACTTTTTGTTGTCTATAAATCATTCTCCTCGAAATGTTTACTGCAGATTACACACGATTTAGATGGATTCCAATTGTTTTCATTTAAACAGTCTCTTATTATTTACACCCAGTCATTCCTCCACACATCATTTGCAGAGGGAAATGTATATAATGTAAAATTTATAATATTGGTAGTTTAGTATTATGGGCCGCCAAAAGTATATACAGAGGTAGATTAATGAATTAAGGAACAATTCAAAGTGAACAAAAAGATATTAAACTCCCATATTTAAGGTAACTTGCAAATTTAATAACTGGCAACACTGATAAGTTTCGTGTTTTGATAATAATTTTTGTTTGTTAATAAAATGTTTTGATAATAAAGTTTGAAATAAATTAAAGTAAAAACGAGAAATAAGTTGAATAAATTACTTACTTACCTATGAAAAGTGATCCCCTGGCATTTTTTAATGGAATCACTATGATTTCGACAGGTTTTCTCTACAATATTACGCGGGCGCGGTTTGGAGCGTAATGGCGGGCGGTAGACTTACTATGGTGTGCATGTGTGCATGCCGGCTTGTTTGTATTAGCGAGCTGACTTAGTATGGGTGCGTCAGTAATTGTTTTAAGAGACGGCGTCCGCCCTTTTTTCTAGGTCCATGGTATTCTTCTTAGTTTTTATACATGGACCTAGAAAAAAGGGCGGACGCCGTCTCTTAAAACAATTACTGACGCACCCATACTAAGTCAGCTCGCAGTAAGTCTTATTATATATTATTATATATATTACGCTCCAAACCGCGCCCGCGTAATATTGTAGAGAAAACCTGTCGAAATCATAGTGATTCCATTAAAAATGCCAGGGGATCACTTTTCATAGGTAAGTAAGTAATTTATTCAACTTATTTCTCGTTTTTACTTTAATTTATTTCAAACTTTATTATCAAAACATTTTATTAATAAACAAAAATTATATCAAAACACGAAACTTATCAGTGTTGCCAGTTATTAAATTTGCAAGTTACCTTAAATATGGGAGATTAATATCTTTTTGTTCACTTTGAATTGTTCCTTAATTCATTAATCTACCTCTGTATATACATTTGGCGGCCCATAATACTAAACTACCAATATTATAAATTTTACATTATATACATTTCCCTCTGCAAATGATGTGTGGAGGAATGACTGGGTGTAAATAATAAGAGACTGTAGAAATGAAAACAATTGAATCCATCTAAATCGTGTGTAATCTGCAGTAAACATTTCGAGGAGAATGATTTATAGACAACAAAAAGTGGACTTCTTCGCGTTGTTACTTATGCCATCCCAAAAAAGATAAAGAACAATAAATATCTATTTTTCTCTTACAATTATAAGCTTAACATATTAAAACGTAATTAATTTTTTAGTTTTTATTCGAGACGTCAAGCATTCCGGAGGAACAACTCGCTGAAGCAAATACTTCCAGCGCTTCGCATGGGGTACGTACTAATAAAGTATCATTAAAGAAAATCCTGTTAAGGAGAGAATAGTTTTTTAATCGACTTGAAGAAAAGGAGGTTTTCAAGTCGATTGAATATTTTTTAAGTTACACCGACTATCTCGAACCGTTTTCGATTATTCTTTTTTAGTTGAATAGGTTATACTACAATGTTTTCACCGATATGTATTTCTTTTCTTTTAGAAACCATCTTTCTTTTAGAAAGAAATACATCCCTTTTGTTGTAGTTGCGGGATGGTGAACCGATAGATTTTAAGAGATAGTATGACTATATATACTGAAAGACAACATCAGTACATACTAACCAAAATTCTGGAAAAATTTATAGCTAATGACAGGATTTTTTAAAATTTAGAATTTAACTATGCATTTGCTGGAGTAGAACATAAAATAGCTCTCATTAAATATATAGCCGAAAAATATCTGAATATTCGTTTTCACCGTATAGCTAAATTGGAGAGGATTTCTAAATCTTTTGACAGTAAAAGACAACGCCATCAAAAACATAACTTGTAAAAAAGCCAAGTCTCGGAACTCAGTTCTTCTACCGTAAAAGTTGTGAGATCCATGTAATACCAAGTCGGTTAATTTATTTAGTCCATAGATTGATACATAGATTGACTTGGCAATCGCATGAAAACACAATATATCTCACAAGTAATACATATTATATTAAATTAGATTGTTTAGTGCGATTGCCAAGTCAATCTATTTTATCTTATTTTTATTAAACAATAATTGTATTCCAAATTTGAAGTTTCTATGTCTGCTAGAAGTGCCTTAGAGTTTTGATGATCGGTCAGTCAGTGAGTGACAAAATTAAGAAACTTTGATTAGTTATAATTATTAAACTACTGGTTAAAATTTAATAAAATTTGAAATATACCGAGTTTATACAATGCCTACTTAATTAATAAAAATTCAAACTTCTAGTTTTATCCGTAACGAAGTTATAGAGTTTCGGAAATGGCCTGAACTACTTCGAGAAAAGGATGGTACGGTCGTGCCACTTTTTTGCTCGACTTGGCGGGGGCACTGCCGTGCCCCCAGATATTATAAAAAATCAACCCAACAAAAGGGTCTCTAAAAACCATTAATAAATGTAAATTAATTATAATATTAATAAGTGTAAATATCTTTATATTCAATGAGTTTTATTACAATTTTGTTTTATTAAACTTAAAGACCTGGTTCCGAGGACGGTGACGAATGTCTTAAACCTAAATTACTTGAATTAATTCGCTTTCAAAAATGGGTAATTTTCCTCCATTTGGCAACCCTCTACACGCTCACACATAGTTACGCGGCCGTCAATGCGACGCTTCAATTGTTTGTTAACAAGACTCTGTCCGCCCTTTTTTCTAGGTCCATGAAGAATACAATAATTTTACGTTCTGAAATCGGTACTAAGACAATGGGTAAAGGATTAGGGCCCCAACTTCGTATTGTTTATATTATTGCACCTGTTCTTTTTAGCTGCCTGATGACGACTTTTATTTTAAATTTATATGTATTTTTGAACTGAATATTCTTTATCGACGTAGTGGAGAAATAGAGTGCGGTATTAAAATACAAAATCGTCACCTTTTATTGTAACGTTTCACCACCGGCACTACATGAGTATACTACTATTTAACCTACTTATGTAAAATATAAAACAAAAGAATGATACTGGTTTGGTTTCGCTTCGTACATTTACACAATTATACGCACATTTGTTACCCGTTTAAATATAAAAATTTCATAAATTTCGTATAATTAATTTAAAATATAATAATACTAAACGCTTAATAGTTACATGAGATCTTGGGGCACGGTTGTGCCCCCGCCAAGTCGAGCAAAAAAGCGGCACGGCCGTACCATCCTTTTCTCGAAGCAATTCAGGCCATTTTCGAAACCCTATAACTTTGTTGTGGATAAAATTAGAAGCCTGAAATTTTAAGTAATCATGTAGGTATTGTATAATTTCGGTATATTTCAAATTTCATTAAAGGACAATGCCCAAAATCGCCCTGTGTAATAAAAGCATCGGGCATACACGATAATTAATTTTCTATTTATTATGTTAGTTGCAAATACTTTTATAACACGGACTAGCTGCATGCAAAAATGAACATTAAAAAGTATTCTACTCGACTAATAACATTAATCGCCGCCATCTTCGCCAAACATCATGTGGTGTCAAAAAATGATTAGGGATGCCCAATCGATTGTAATCGATTTTTGAATTTAATGAAATACATTTTGAATTTATTTCGAATAAAGTTTCAAAAAGAAGCTACAATAAAAATATAAAATTACAATTTTTTTATATTCTTTTATATTCCCTAAAAGTATAATTTATAAAACCTACTATACCTAATGAATGAGGTCATACTCGATTTTGAATAGGTAGTTAGAATAATGCTGAAGAAAAATATTCGTAAAGATAATTTAAACTTACGAGTTTACAACAATTAATATTAAAAAAAAAACACTTATCGTTACTGCATTAATTATAAATGTGTTCTTTAAAAGAGCAATATTGTAGACTAGATACAGACGTTATTATTAATATTGTTACAAGTATGGAAGAAGTAGAGACGTACGAGTATTATAAGTAAAGTAGGATATTGTCATACTTGTTATGGTATTAATATTATTGTATGAAAAAGATGATGTATGATGTGATGTGTGTTTGTAACGTATGGCTATAATAAATCTTAGGAAATATTCATAAATCGTATCGTATTTGGCGCTCCTATTTTTGATGTCACTAAATGGTCACTTGTCAGTCTCTCATGAAAAGAAATACGATCTCCAAATCGATCCATATCGAACATACTAAAAACGAATCTCGATTAAATTAAGTATTAACAGATCTATTTTTGATCAATCGCGACATTTTCAAACATGCCTAATATGAACAGAGAACAGTATTAACGATAGTTTACCGTAAATACAAATAATTGTATAGAAACATCATTAAATTAATAAACATAACATCACGCTTGTATTTCTCAGAAGGAGTAGGCAGATGTGTGTAGTACTGTTATGTTATACGTCCCATGTAATAGGGGGTGCGCGTATTGCCAAACACCGAACACAAATCCAGACTCCGTGCTACTACTAGGAACTTCAAGTTATAAGAACCCAATTATAAATTGTCGGACACTGGGATTGAACCCAGAACAGAACAGTTTTTCTGTCTGTCACAAGGAACAGATGTTCCAAATATGCAAAAGTATTTCTTGAATCGTTTGAAATATTCTTGAATAAGTTCAATTCGAGAGGTTTTTGGATCGATTCATTGAATCGATGGAGTGTTCTAAGTCGACATCAGGACATCGGATAAGGATTCTTCAGATGTATATCGATCTAGAAAATCGATTATTTTATTATAAACAATCGATCAAAAGATTTCAAATCGACATGCCTACATTATACTGTCATCCTTCACTCTGTCAAAATTACATTGGTTGGCGTCGTATGCTCTTTGTAATTGTATCGGTGTTTTGGTGACTTTCGGGACTATATATTGAACATGACAACTTGGCTATTTTAACGGACTCTGATTGCTTTCAAGAACGACTTACCTTGCTGTGATTTTCGGAACTGTGTACCACTCAACGATAACCTAGCATTCATAAACGGACTTACGCATACGCAATGGAAAGTGTATTTTGTGTAAATTGCGGCTCTGCTGGTGGCTCAATGTTGTTAAAAGATGAACAGAGAAGCAATTGTGCAATATTGCTGTAATTGCATCGTTGTACGCAGAACCATCGGTTGCTGCGCCCATGTTATGACCATTATTTGGTACTTGAGCTTTACGAGATATCAAAATAATATTGACATCCTTGCACAGTTTTTAGACAATATTCTAATTTCCAATTTAGAAGATGAACAATATACATGAAATTAATCTGTGTTTTATTTCAAATTTAAACAATAAATTAATGTATTTGTAAAAACAATGTGTTGATACGCTCGCTGTTCGACGGCATGTCTAGCGGCTGGAACCAGCCTAAATCCTATATTTTGGTACTAGGTATCTCACCGTACCGTATATGCTAATGACAACATCTAAATGCTAACAGCCATTATATACATACATTTTTATTTTTACATTAATACACAAACATTATCTCTCATTTCGAAATTAATGCTAAGAAAGCAAGTTTGTTAACTAGATTCTATGCATTTATACGTTGCACTTACATACACTTAGGCTTTAGAACAAAAACTGCATACCTATTTACCTAGATAGGTACTAAAATAGCTAAATGTTTTAGGACATCGTTTTTACTATCACTAATATAATATAAAATAAAAATCACTCAGAGCTATGAAAAACCGTAATATTCGTGGTTCAATTATAACCTCAAAATCTGATACTTTTTTTGAAATATATCTTTTATGCAGCTAGTCCGCTATAAAAATAAGGTCATATAGGAATTTACTAATGATCGACAATAAAACACATAATTTTCCGATGCTCTTGGTTCCAGGGCGAACAATGTATGGGAGCAGAGCAATGTCCTTTGAACAGTAGTTTAAGAATTATAACTAGTCAAAGTTTCTTAATTTTGTTACTCACTGACTGACCGATCATCAAAACTCTAAGGCACTTTTAGCATACATAGAAGCTTCAAATTTGAAATACAATTATTGTTTAATAAATAAATCAAGAAAATATGAAAATATTTTGCAATTTAGGTCCAATTTTCGAGATACACCAACTGCGTAAATAACTTTGTATTCCCATATAAATATATAAGATTACAAAATTACATTTGCAGTGAATAATTCAGTGTACCTATATATGTATAATATAATGGAATAATAGGTGTAGATAGGTACCTAGATATAACTATCTACAAAAAGAAATGAAATGCCATCAAAAAAAAATCAAACAAAAATTACATGGATCTCACAACTTTTTATGGTAGAAAAACTGAGTTGCGAAACTTGTTTTTTTTACAAGTTATGTTTTTGATGGCATAGTTTTTACTATCTCATTATCTACTCTACGTAGTAGGGGGAAATTTACTTAGAGGCTTTTTATTAGACTTAAAGGTCGATTTTTTCTTCAAACGTATATGAGACCACACATGAAGTATAAACTATTTATTTAAAAAAATCAAAACCAGTCCACTATTATCGAAAATATCCCGTAACATATATACAAAAAACACAGTCTAACTGAAAACCTTCTTTTTTTATAAGTCTGTTAAAAAGGGTCTCAGTTTCTTGTCACCAATCAATCATCATGAAACACATACTGCTGTTCTTTCAAAGTGATATTCCGTGCAAGTCCTTCCCCGGTCGAGCCAAACCATTCGTGCTACAGACATGATACACTTCAGAACGTGTATAAATAACTTTAAAAAGAAATTACTTCCTAATTCCTTTTTGTGAAACTTCTTTGGCGCGTGTTGAGTGTAGCGCAGATCTTTTTTCGGACGGAAGTAACAATCAATAAATCTACGTCTATTTACGCAGTTTGCGGATCGATAAAGGCAGCGAATATGATTTGTTGGTATTTCGTGTTGTGTTATATACAATTTTCTGAAATAATACATCATTATCATCCGCTTGTTGGCAGTTTCAATATATCTACTACGTCATATTACCCTGTGGTTGTCGTAAGAGGGGACAGAGGGAAACTAAAACAGGAGATAGGCGGCAGCATTTTTCTGATAACACCTAAATAAAAAAAAGTATGAAAAACTGCGGCTGCTAAGGCTGGCAACTGTGGAAAAATCCGCTCTATTAGGCATATATGGATAAAGCCTATGTTCACCAATGAATTTTCATAGACTGGAGGGATGGGTGGATCATCATCATCATTATTACAACACATTATTTGTACACTGCTGACCATAGCCACCATTATTTTTCCTAGGGGTACGTGCTTCATCATCATCATTATTACAACACATTATTTGTACACTGCTGACCATAGCCACCATTATTTTTCCTAGGGGTACGTGCTTTAAATATAAAGTCCCAATCAACTTTACTAGCACACCTGCAAAGCGTAACAACTACGGCAAACATTCCCCATTACCAATGACATTTTACATTATACTTTAATTTATTTTCATTCTATTTTAATATTAGTTCAATACTAATCATAATATTTATTTTATTGATGAAACATCTTTACAGCCCTTCACAAGTCCACTGCTGAACATAGGCCTCCCCAAAGGAATACCACAAAGCACGGTCCTGAGCCACCTGCATCAATCGACTTCCTGAACGTCTACCAGGTCGTCACTTCATCTGGTGGGGGACACCCTACACTTCGTCCGCTGGTACGAGGCCGCAACTCGAAAACCTTTTTTCCCCATCGGTTGTCGGTTCTTCGAGCTATATGGCTGGTCCATTGTCACTTCAGCTTAATAATACGTTGGGCTATGTAGTTCACTTTGGTTCTACTGCGGATATCCTCATTTCTAAGTTTATCATGCAGAGAAACTCCGAGTATAGCCCTCTCCATAGCTCGCTGAGTGACCTTGAGCTTTCTCATACGACCAGCAGGGAAAAACCACGTCTCCTTCCCATAGGTTATCACTGGCAACACGCACTGGTTGTACAGTCTAGTTTTTAAGTTTTGAGATATATCTGAGGGGAAGATTTGATAAATAATCATTTTTTGTATGTATACCTGTAAAATATTTGCACACCATATACAATGGTAGAATGTAAATGGGCCATTTGATATAATTTAAAATCATACTTTATTGTATACCTACATTCTGGCAAATTAATGAATAAAAAAAAGATATGCCGTAATATCCCCAACGCTGCTCAGCCGAGTTGAATATGTCGATTGAGCTCTTGGTTGAAGTTTTTTTTATAGGATAGGTTGACAAACGAGCACACAGTCCATCTGATGGTAAGTGGTTACTGTGAACCATAGACATCTACATCTATCCTCAATAAAGACTCAAAATGCAAATGCGTTGTCACCCGTGAGGACTAAGATGGAATGCCTCTTTTCCAGTAAAAAGGGTCTCCGGTTCTCTAACACTCACCATACGATACACCAGCGTAAAATAGCAGCTTAACGCTGGTGAGAGCGTGGTCCTTCCCCGGTCGATCCGACTCATTCGTGCTACAACTATACTACTAATATAGATGCAGCATGGCTCTACCACGTGTTGGACTTACCTAGTCAGACTATTTGTCCCAGGTAAACATACTCGTCAACAACTTCGAGCTTAGTCCTCCCAACAACTACCGGCATAGGTGTGAGATGGACGTTAAATATGATTTTTGTTTTGTCCATGTTCATCTTAATACCTATCCGTTGGGAGACACTATTGAGGTCATTGAGCATAGTACTTAGGTCCTGCAGCGATTCTGCCATAAAGACTATATCGTCGGCAAATGTAATGTACTCGCCAATGTTACCACATCATTTCCAGTCCAGTAGCTTGAAAACGTCTTCCAATGCAGCGGTGAAGAGTTTTGGAGATATAAGGTCACCCTGTCTTACACCTCTCTGCAGTTGAATAGGTTTCGTACTCTGGTTCTGTACCCGGATAGCCATCGTAGCCCTACTATACAAACACTTCTGCACTTCGATATACCGAGAGTCAACTTGGCACCGCTGAAAGGACTGCAGCACCACCCTAATTTCGACGAAATCAAAGGCTTTCTCATAGTCCACATACGCCAGAGATAGTGGCAAATTGAACTCCTCAGACTTCTGTAGCATTTTCTGAAAGGTATGTATGTGGTCTATGGTGCTAAAGCCTTTTCGAAAACCAGCGGAACAGTAAGATGATGTGGCATTAAGTGGACCATATAGCTCGAAGTACTGACAACCGGTGGGAAATAAAATTCCTTGAATGGTAGCCTCATAGCGGTATTTTACTTGAGACCTACATAATATGTTGGACAGGGGATTTTTGAAGGACTGTAGCGACAGTGATAGTGGTATTGTGAAAAATGTTAGCCAGATACAATGTTCACCGCCGGGAAACACGACGACATCGGTAAGCCTCTTTGTTTGAATTTGGCTGCAGTTTTCCATGAACTGCAGCAGCCACTTACCATCGGGTGGACTGTTAGTTAATTTGTCACTTTAGTTTAAAAAGAAACATGTTCAATTACGTTCTTGAATTCGACAAAAATATACTGTTTTAGTTTAAAGGCAGATGCCAGTTGAATTTCAAAAAAATTGATAGGTTTTATCTGTAATACTACCGGTGTCGCGACACGCAATTAAAACTGAAAATTACTTACTTATCTTCACGCACAATCTCTGATGGGTTAGCCAGAGAGAATAGGTCGCCAAGTGTCACGATCCTTACATACCTCTTTCGCTTCTTTCAGATTCATTATCTTCTTCATACATTCACCTCTAGGTATCCGAGTACTCTTGACCCTCCCCTCTTCGAGCAATTTGCTCACATGGTCTTCGAAAGTTAGTCTCGGTCTACCTCGACACCTTTTAATATTAACTTTTGCGCTATATATTTTCTTCACCATTCGGTCTTCACTCATTCGCTCAACGTGCCCAAAGCATCGAAACACGCTCTCATCAATTTTTGTGATAAGGTCATCTTTCAAACCTGCCATATTGCGAATCTCTTCGTTTCGCTTTCGGTCTGCCATGGTAACTTTGCACATTTTACAAAGAGATCGCATCTGCACTGCATTCAACTTGCTTTTATGCTTCTTTTAGCATACCCAGGTTTTACTGCCATATAACAAAGTCGGTACCAACACTGCGTTATGTATTGCAAGAAGTGCACCCTTCACTACGCATTGCCTTTTGACTAATGCAGTCAGGGCACCATTGACTTTGTTGCCGGTAGCGACACGCCTGTCCACATCTATTCACATCTTCCATCCCGGCTAAAAGCACTCCCCAAGTATACAATTTGATTAACCTGTTCTAGACATTCCTGATTTAACCATATTTCACACTTCGTTCTCTCTTCGTCTCTTTCAAATACCAGAACCTTAGTTTTATTAGCATTCAAACGGAGACCTTTAATTTCACATTCCTCTTTTATACAGTGACTAATGCCTGCAGTTCTGCCTCTGATGATGCAATAAGCACTGCATCATTAGCATACAGCTGACAATTTACTTTAAAATCACCCAATTTCACACCCAAACAGCTATCTTTCAGCTTCTGTAAACAGCTGTCAAGATACAGTATGAACAGCCAGGAAGACATGACACAACTCTGCTTTGCGCCCGTTTGGACGCTAAACATGGGTGACAGGTCATGCCCTACCCACACACAGGCTTTACCGTCACAGTAAAGTGACTGCACAGCCCTTAGCAATCGACCATCCACACCATACCCCGGCAACAGTTCCCACATTTTCTTCCTTACAACCTTATCAAATGCTTTCTCAAGATCCACAAAAGCACAGAAAATCCTCTGGTCTGGACGTCCGATTTTTCTGAGAGGACGTCATTGGTTTTCGAAAGCACTTTGTTCATTCTTAAGGCCTTCGCACCACTTCGGGTCCTTCCAACCTCTTTCCAGAAGAGTTTAGAGTTCTCCTTAAAGCTGTGCGACAACCTTTCGTCTGCTTCCATTATACACTTTTCACGCACTTCCTCAATCAATGCTTTCGTGTGAACTTTCTGCAGCTTATTTATTTTTCATCTTCTTTTTCATATCCTTATCATTACTAGAGACCAAGTAGTCTAACCATGCTTTCTTCTTCTTTTTTACAGCTTCTTTCACTTCATCATTCCACCATGCATCTCTTCTTTTACTACTACCTCTTTTTATCGTTCCCCACACTTCTTCCGCTGCACTCATCATTCCATCCCTAAGGTTCTGCCATGTTCTTTCCACACATTCTTTTCTGCCATCGATGGTGTCAAGCTATTCGGCTACCCTCGCATGATATTTGTCCCTAGTATCCGCTTCCTGAAGCTTCTAGCTTTGGATGCGACAGACTGACTGTGGTTCTGTTACTGCCATCCTGTAGCCCAACCCGCGAACAGACCCCTAAATCTAGTTATCACTAGATAATGATCCGTTCCCAGGTCAGCACCCCTGAACACTCGCGTATCCATCACCTGTTTTCGCAGTCGGTCATCCACCAGGAACAATTTGATCATACTTCTCTCATTCTTTCTTTCTCTAGTATACATATGGATTTTCTTGTGATTAAACATAGTGTTTTTTACAAGAAGACCCATTTCCTAGCACAGCCAGTATAAGCTTGCCAGCATCATTAACCCTTTTATCGCCAAACTTTCCAAGCACCGACTCGTATCCTGGTCTAGCGGTACCAACCCATCCCTTCAAATCACCACATATAACAATTCTTTCGTTTCCCCTAACCGAATCTAGAACTTCTTTTACATTCTCCCAAAACTCCTCCAGCTCATCCCTGGACGACGAAACTACCGGCGCATAAACAGCCAAAAGGAATAACTTCGTCAGTCCCAATTTAAAGCGAATCCAGAGAAGTCTTGAGTTCACAACCTTATATTCAGTCATTACATCGACCAACCGAGACGACAGCAGCACCCCCGCTCCCTGGCAGGCGCTCTTGCTCTCCGAGACTCCGGACCATAGAGCTAACGCCCCGCCAGGGAGCTCTTCAGTACCATTGCCCTTCCGTTTGGTCTCCGACATACACTCGACATCTAATTATCTTTCTTTCATTATTTCGATCAACTCATTCGTCTTATCTCTCATGCCTCCTCTAACATTCCACGTGCCAACTCTGCACTCTGTCCTCCACCTTCCGCCGTGTCGGGCTGTGCGTGAAGGGTGGCAGTCCCCATCGTCGCTTTGCGCGCTGCATTCCACACCAACGGGGACGAGCTGGTGTGCGTCGCCTTGGGGGGACGTCCTAACCTTCGTTGGCATGGGTGTGCATCTGTGTAGAATTGCAGCCCTGAAAAGGCCTGGCAGGGGTCGCGATGAGCACGCTTCTACAATGACCCCCATGATATTATAACCCAATGATATTATATTGTATTACATATTTACAAGATATAAAATAACACGTTTTCGTTATATATTTTGCGATATTGAATATCCTTTTTACTGGCATTAATGAAGCGTTTAAACCTGTCTCCGTTTCAACTACCTCCCGTGGACAAAAATTTTTCTGGATGAGATCGAATAGATGATATACGAATAAGTTTAAACTCCTACCAAACTTCATAGTTTCGTTCCTTAAATCTGCGTGATTGGCCTTTTCTACCGTCTTCAAAAAGGAGACGGTACTTAATTCCACTGTATGTTTTTTTTATGTGTGTAACCTCATAACTTTTTACTGAATGATCTTATTTCGATTATTATTTTTTATTTGAAAGCTAGTACTTCACATGTAATCCCATATAAATTTGATCAAGGTCTGACCAATAGTTTTTCAGTTATTCTTAATAAATTATATTGAAGTCGGTTGCACAAAATTTTTAATTCTAAATTATTAATGAAAAATTTCTACGTTTTCCCAATTACAGTAATTTTGAATTAAATAAGAATATTCATGCTTCCGCTAGCAGACCGCAGAACGTTATTGCCTTACCTGTTACTGCTCACAATAATATACCGCAGATCTCAGTAATGCTTCAAATGACAGAAAAAATTAACAATTACATTTTTGTTAAAAACTTGGGATCTGGGTCAGTACTAATTACTCTGCTACTTCCGTTCCATATTTAATTAATGATCCATAAAGCTGAACTTGAGATAAACAGAATCGTGCCCGGGGTTAAAGAAAAAGGGTGTTTAACCGTTGAAGGCGGATTAGTTAACTGTTTGAGTGCGTATTTAAAGATTTACATAGATGACTGTGTATGTACATGTTTTATTATTCCAGCCAATAATAAAATTTATGGGTCATAGACTTAAACCACAAACAATAAAAACATCTCTATATATAAAAGCGATACCTGTCCGTTAGTCGCGCATAAACTCGAAAATGGATGGACCGATTTCGTTGAAATGTTTTGTGTGTGTTGAGTGCATAGAGATAATATAGATAGAGTAGGGAAGCCAGCCGCAAATGTGACTTCTCGTTAGAAAGAGAGAGAAGATCAAGATTGCTATCTGTCTCTCTCTAACGACGCATGTTGTCAAGCTAACCTAACATGACAAAATAATACCGCGCATGCGCTCTGTTGTTGTTAGAGAAGGTAAGACAGCAACTCTCATCTTCTTTCTCTTTCTAACAGCGCGTCAGTTCCACTTGCAGAAAAGCATATGGCTTCTCCACTCTATCTGTATAATCTCTATGGTTGAGTGGGTCTCTGAATGATTAACATCCGGTAGGTGGCTCTATTGTCGAGATCTAGAAATCACCCGTGCGACGGCGGGGCGGATCGCTAGTAATCAACAAATACTATAATATGTCGAAGCGTCAATAAAATACCGGTTGGATCGAGGTGGAATTGAGGGTATATCGAGAAATCCCAACTTGTTTGTGATATAAAGTTCACTGTATGAACCCGCTAGTAACTTGAGTTTTTGTGATGAAGCTTTGTGGACTGTAATTTGGTACATACAACAAGCAGAGCAAGGAAAATGGATGAGAGTGGAATGCACGCACTAACCTTGTGAGGGGCTGCCTCGCCTTCCTCCCGGACGTCTCAGCTAGCAGCAGGTCACACGTGGTCGGCGCACGCACTCCTAGATCTAGGATTCTTTAAGGTCTGGGATTACACTCCTTTACTCTCGACTTATTGCACTCGCGGAAGACGCGTCACATTTGCGAAATTACAAGGACACAATGTCCGGTAATAAATTAATATTAAAGGGGGTCGAAGGACTTAATGCCCTTCGTGCGGTTTGTTTGCGGGTATTATACGAATGCAACTGTTTTGCCGTTGCGTGGCGTTTTTGTCGCCTCCAACGGCCGTGCGTACATATGGAAAGGGGTTAAGAAGGGAGGGGTCAAGGTCAACTGGCGTTCCATTGTATTATCTGTAGTATATAGCAGTACTGTAGATTTCGCTTAATTCATTCTACGAGTCTAATTATTCTACTAGTGTTAAGATAGTTTCGTCTTTCTGTTCGTTGTACTAATTCTCCTAGGGCAGGCAAGGAGGATGGTGTTGCTAAGAGGCTGCCCTGTGTTACACTGAGATAATTAGTGTTGTTGTTGGTTGTTGGTCTCACACTTTTATTATTTTTAACAATTAACGCTATCCTGATGTATTTCTGAGATCAAAATTGGAATCCTCTGTTGAATCTCTGACATATATATATATATATATATATATATA
Organism: Parnassius glacialis; assembly: GCA_033319125.1. Classification (NCBI taxonomy): domain Eukaryota; kingdom Metazoa; phylum Arthropoda; class Insecta; order Lepidoptera; family Papilionidae; genus Parnassius; species Parnassius glacialis. Next base: position 48,169,823 of record JAVANC010000021.1, on the reverse strand, counting down.
TATATATATATATATATATATATATTGACTAAGTAGTAATTGCGCTCAATTAAGGACATATATCACTTCCAGTCTCGATAGTTCAACGTCAATTCGATGAAGCGAAGCATTTGCGTTTCCACCAGAGATGTGCGAGGAAGCTGGGCGGTGCGAGGATGCGTAGCGATGCTGTGGTGGAAGTGTGTGAGCGTTTCCACCAGAGATATGCTAGGCTGCTGAGCGGTGCCAGGATGCTAAGTGTAGTAGAGAAAATATACCTCGCACACAGCCCTTGAACATATCCCTCGCAACACATCCCTCGCAATATATTCCTCGCAACACATCCTCTGCACACATTCTTCCCTTGTTTTGTTTGTACAAAAACCTCGCTCCGTTGAGCCGATTTCACTAGAGCTGCGCTGAGCGAGGCTAGGCAAATGAAGTGATTCTATTGGTTCTTAACAAACATATCCCTTGCTACGCCTTCTTGCACATCCCTGGTGGAAACGCAGCCTAACATCGGTATATGAATATTTTTGCACTCCGCGGTCAAACCGAATAGAGTAAAGCAACCCTCATGAATTATAATTTTAATCTTTGCATTCCATTTTTAAGCATTCTACTTTTATTATTTTACTATGCACATAAAACTTTTTGCATTGCTTTGCTTAGATCATAAAGAAAATTGTATGTTTTATTTTGTTATCACTTTGTGTCGTGCCGTTTGAATTAAGCTAACATTGTAAACATTTATCATTAAGTGAATTATAGAGTGGCGATAAGATTATTATATTAAATGAAAATACTTATCCTACATAACATTCCTTGACATACACAACTAAAAAATATATAATAATCAATATCCCAGTCGAGGTAGCCATCTTTTTTTCGTTTTTTGTCGTAATACCTATGAATGGGAAAGTGTAAAGAAATAATTACCTATGTCGATGCCGCGTCAGCACTGCGCACTTGCCGCACCGGTGCCGCTTTTACAAGTCACTTAAAGTCTGTAAACTAATATTGTTAAGATGAGTTATTTCGTATCAACTTTTACGCTATTAATTTTGTTTGAAAAATGCTTTTTTTATTTTTTGCGTAATTGCTTATTTTATCACTTTAACAGACATACGAGTATATGAACTTGTATTTGTCTCTGTGCTATTTAATGTGATAACTTAATCGCCATCCAATATAATTCTTTTGAGAAATAAATATCTTAATCTACAAATACGTCTGGCAACAATTGCAGATATCCATCCTATGAGGGTATCAATCGGTAAAGGTCTATGTTTTTGAATGAATATATGGTAGAGTCATGTTGCAGCTATATTATGGTTGTAGCACGTAGGGTAAAACAGCCTTGGGAATTGTGAATGTAGAGAACCGGAGACCATTTTTACTGGAAACGAGGTATTTCATCTAAATTCGCATACACATTCTGCATTAAGATTCTTAATCGATGATAGATGAAGATGTCCACGGAACACAGGAGCCACTTACCATCAGGTGGACTGTGTGCCCAAAAAAATTAAATAAATGATGCACACCTACATAGTTATGATAAACAGTTATAAATTATACTGAAAATATAAATACAACATATTTATTTTTTATATTGAATTAGATTTATATTACAATAATGACTAGCTTAATTGAAAAGCAGTAAGATACTAAACGAACTTGATACGTTAGTGAAAATCATAACATAATATTTTGTATGTATAAATATTCTAAAACAAAGACAAACGCGGTATTGCTGGGAAATTAGGAGTTGGCCTGAAACAATATATCTCCGAGAATGTCTGATCAATTGCTTGTCAATATAACCTATTGCTCAATTTGCGGGATCTTCGATAACCGTAGCCAATGTATACAGATCTGCTAACATTGGACAGTCTTATTTGTAAAATGTATGGCATGAAATCTTCAAACTATAAATCATATATTATTAAGCGATTACTTTATAAAAGCATTTTAAGAATATAGAGCCATGGTTGATCAGAGGCTTCTTTCATCATCATCATTACAGCCCTTCACAAGTCCACTGCTGAACATAGGCCTCCCCCAAAGAATGCCACAAAGCACGGTCCTGAGCCACCTGCATCCATCGACTTCCTGCATGTCTTACCAGGTCGTCACTCCATCTCGTGGAGGGACGCCCTACACTTCGCCTACCGCTACGAGGCTGCCACTCGAGAACCTTTCTTCCCCATCGGTTGTCGGTTCTTCCAGCCTCCCGAACAAGCCGGTTTCCGAAAGGACTTTAGCACCATAGACCACATACATACCCTACGGCAAATTGTACAGAAGTCCGAAGAGTACAATTTACCACTATGTCTGGCGTATGTGGACTATGAGAAAGCCTTTGATTCCGTCGAAATTTGGGCGGTGCTGCAGTCCCTTCAGCGGTGCCAAGTTGACTGTAGGTATATCGAAGTGCTGAAGTGTTTGTACAGTAGAGCTACGATGGCTATCCGAGTACAGAACCAGAGTACGAAACCTATCCAATTGCAGAGAGGTGTAAGACAGGGTGATGTTATATCCCCGAAACTCTTCACCGCTGCATTGGAAGACGTTTTCAAGCTTCTGGACTGGAAAGGATACGGTATTAACATCAATGGCGATTACACCACTCACCTTCGATTTGCCGACGATATAGTCCTTATGGCAGAATCGCTGGAGGACCTAAGCACTATGCTCAATGACCTCAATAGTGTCTCCCAACGGATAGGTCTTAAGATGAACATGGACAAAACAAAGATTATGTTTAATGTCCATGTCACACCTATGCCAGTATTTGTTGGGAGCACTAAGCTCGAAGTTGTTGACGAGTATGTTTACCTGGGACAAATACGACATATACAAAGACGTCGAAATTTGGGCGGTGCTGCAGTCCCTTCAGCGGTGCCAAGTTGACTGTCGGTATATCGAAGTGCTGAAGTGTTTGTACAGTAGAGCTACGATGGCTATCCGAGGCTTCTTAGCCCGGCGTAAATTTCATAGTACGTCTGCAACCCATGTTCTATCCCTGCCAATTGTAATGCACCCCTGTTAATTTCAATTATAACGCTGAATTACTACGTGCTCTAAAGTTTGAAGTAAAACATTGAAAGGACAACTGTATATCTGATAAATTAAAACATTATTTCAATATCATGTGAAAGTAGCCATCACGCATAGGGGCAGCGCGGCAGATGTTTCTTTGTACTGAAAACCTTTCAGAAGCGACAGGAGGCCTTGCTTGCACCAATTACCGTCTACTGTCATCCCAGCGCTGCAGCTAAAAACGATTACTGTCCAATTGAAGATTGACGCTCATCATTCGTTGTACTTACTTTACGTACAGCGTAACTCCAACGTATCCCTTTTATTTCTTTTACGGCAATGAGAATGAGGAAAGGAAGGAGGAGGAGGAAAGCTATAGATATGCGGCGAGAGTACGTTCAAAATATCATAGTAAAGGAACAGAGTTCGATCTTTGGACCGGCACAACTGACAATATTAATTGGAATTTTACTTCGTTAACTTATAAGTTCCACTAAAGTAGGTATCTTTATTTGCAAGGCCTTAAACAGAGGAGGCGTGTGTGCGTGTGAAAGCAATGTGTGCGTGCCTGTGCGCGTGTGCGCGTGCGTGTGAGTGCGTGTGGAAAATATCCTTCTAGAAAATATCACGTCAATACACGTTTGAAGTGAATAATCTATTCATTGAATTAAGAAAAAATAATCTTTTATATAAGCAGTTTGCTAAACTCAACATCCAATTAGGAATTGCCTGGTACTTGAACTATGGCTCTCAGAAGTTTTCTTGTTCAGGCATAATCAATGGGTGTTTTTTCGTAGATAATGAAGTTCTCATTAATCCAAGTGGTGAACGAATGATACTCTGACCGATGAGTTCTGAGCTCAATGTATCTGTGTATTCTGCAATTATAAAAAAAGCATCTACATTCAAAGTTATTCAGCAATATTTAAAAGAAATGTTATTAATGAATTTTATCAACCTGATTCTCGTCTTCTATTAACTAAACCGCTAGACAAAATGGAAGAGAGGCAAAATTTATTCAACGTTTGTTTATTATTGTATTTGGCCCTTATTTTCAATTATTATGTTATTCAGTGCATACTTAAGTCTCATATCACATTGATTTTTAATATTAAATTTAGATTAACAAACAACAGTAAGATAATTGATGCGTTATTATTTGAATCAGGCGTAACTTTGCACAAATCCATATACAAAAGATGTAAAATGTATTTTTTTATAGGATAGGGTGACAAACAAGTACAAGGTTCACCTGATAGTAAGTGGATGCTGTGGCTGTGAGGACTAATATAGAATGCCTCTTTTCCAGTAAAAAGGGTCTCCGGTTCTCTACACTCACCATACGAAATAAAGCAGTGTTAAGCTGCTATTTTACGTTGGTGTTATGTGAGAGCGTGGTCCGTCTCTGGTCGAGCCGACCAATTCGTGCTACAACTATACTACTAATATAGCTGCAGCATGGCTATACCACGTATTAAGCCTAATTATCCTTATGTGTTATGTGTTAATGGGAGACTTCAATGCAAAACTAGGCACAAGAGAGAACGGTGAGCTGAAAGGAGGGTAATTTGGAATAGGGCAACGGAACTCAAGGGGCTAGCAGCTGGCCGACTTCATGGAGAAAGAGGGACTCTTTATGATGAACTCTTTCTTCCAGAAGCGGACCCACAGGAAATAGATCTGGTTGAGCCCCGACGGTTTGATAAAAAATGAAATTGACTTCATTATGACGAACAGACGACAACTATTCAGTGATGTCTCCGTGATCGCGAGGGTAAAAACTGTTAGCGATCACCGAATAGTGAGAGGCACACTGAACCTAAACGTCAAGATGGAAAGGACTCGTCTAAGGAAGTCATTGCTCCGTCCTCCTCGTGCTCTGTTACGAAGTCTTGAAACCTTTCAGCTCAAGTTACAAAACCGCTTTCAGTGCTTAGAAGACTTCAATGTGAATGACAAGCTCGTGGGAAGTGTCCATGCGGTCGGAACTAAGTTTAGCAAGACCCGACGCAGAAGAACACAAAAAATCTCAGATCACACTCTTAATCTCATGGCTGTTAGATGGAATATGAAGCTGCATTCTTCAACAGATTTGTCAGCATACAGGCAACTGACCAGACAGATCTCCAAATGCATGCGGCGGGACTTACGCCACTTTAATACTGCTCGTATTGAAGAAGCGATCGAGTGGAACCAGGGCTACAAAGTTTTTGCAAGAGATCTGTCTGCCAGAAATAGCCAACTGTCAAAGCTGAAGACCGAGTGTGGCAGCATCGTTTCCGGGACATCTAAGATTTTGATTGAGATTGAGAGGTTCTATGGGCAGCTGTACATGTCATCGTTGGAGCCACACGCAAGTGTGAGTAACGATCCAAGAGCGAGTCTTATCCGACACTATTCCGAAGATATCCCGGACGTCAGTCTGAGTGAGATTAGAATTGCTTTCCAGCACTTTAAAAACGGCGGGGCCCCAGATGGGGATGGAATTACAGCTGAGCTTTTGAAAGAGGGTGGAAAGCCGGTACTTGAAGTCCTTCAGAAGCTATTTAATTCCGTCCTCCATGGTGGCACTACTCCGGAGGCGTGGAGCAGAGGTGCGGTGGTCTTGTTCTTTAAGAAAGGCGACACCGCTCCCTTGAAGAACAACGGACCGTTTTCCCTTCTGAGCCGCGTCTACGTGCTGTTTTCGAGAGTCATTACGAATCGTCTTGCACACAGACTTGACGACTTCCAGCCTTCTGAACAAGCTGGTTTAGTAACATGGTCCACATACACGCCTTCAGCAAATTGTACAGAAAAAATAGGAGTATAATCTGCCACTTTGCCATGCGTATGTGGACTATGAGAAAGCTTTTGATCCCGTCGAAATTTGGGCGGTGATGCAGTTCCTTCGGCGGTGCCAAGTTGATTGTCGGTATATCGAAGTGCTTAAGTGTTTGCACAGTAGAGCTACGATGGCTATCCGGGTACAGAATCAGAGTACCAAACCTATCCAACTGCAGAGAGATGTAAGACAGGGTGACGTTATATCCCCGAAACTCTTCACTACTGCATGTGAAGACGTTTCCAAGCTTCTGGACTAGAAAGGATACGGTATCAACATTAATGGCGATTACATCACTCACCATCGATTTGCGGACGATATAGTCCTTATGGCAGAATCGCTGGAGGACCTAACCACTATGCTCAATGACCTCAATAGTGTCTCCCAAAGGCTAGGTCTTAAGATGAACATGGACAAAACAAAAATCATGTTTAAGGTCCATGCCGGTAGTTGTTGGGAGCACTAAGCTCGAAATTGTTAACGAGTATGTTTACCTGGGACAAATAGTCCGACTACGAAGTCCAACTTCGACCGAGAGGTCAATCGACGGATTCAACTCGGCTGGGCAGCGTTCGGGAAACTACAACACATCTTCTCGTTAGACATACCTCAAAATCTCAGTGATGACTTATGGATCTGAGACGTGGTCCTTCACTGCTGGCCATATGTGGATGCTCAAGGTAGCTTATCGAGCTACGGAGAGGGCTATGCTCGGGGTTTCTCTGCGTGATAAACTTATAAATGAGGATTTCTGCAGTAGAACCAGAGTGACCGACATAGCCCAACGGATTAGTAAGCTGAAGTGGCAGTGGGCCGGCCATAAAGCTCGAAGAACTGACAACCGATGGGGAAGAATGGTTCTCGAGTGGCAGCCTCGTACCGGTAGGCGAAGTATAGGGCGACCTCCCACTAGATGGAGTGACCACCTGGAAAGACACGCAGGAAGTCGATGTATGCATGTGGCTCAGGACCGTCTTTTGTGGCATTCCTTGGGGGAGGCCTATGTTCAGCAGTGGACTTATGAAACGTTGTTATATTGATGATGATGATCCTTTATATATATATATATATATATATATATATATATATATATATATATATATTTGAATTTAGCGATGGCTGAGTACTACGTAAACTAAAATGTCAGTTCATTTTATTTTACGCGGACCTTAGTAAATTATTATTAAAATATTTTGAAGAGCACTAACAAATGCTATCACTACCAAAAATATTTTGCACCCTTTATTAAATACACTGCCAATCCCAAACGCAGATGCTACACTATCGAGCGTTGCTCCCTACACATCATTTCCTCTTGTGACAATCCGACTCAGTAATCAATCAAACGTCACTGCGTCTAATCAGTGCTGTTGAGGAGCAAACTTATCCTCTAGTTAAGAGGTACATGTATGTAACTCCATTTTATATATTATATAGTACAAAATAATAATATGCCTTATCTTTTAAGAAAATTTGTAATAATTGATATTATAGATAAGCGCAAAAAGAGTTACTTATAAATGGTTAATATAACAAGATAAACAAACTGATTATACGGGAAGATAAACCGTAGTGTAGTGGAGGTGTAAGAATATCCAAATCAATTCGTTGGTGTCGTAAGAATCGACAGAGGGAAACTGAGTCAGAAGTCCTGATAACAACTGAATAAAAATATAAATCTGCACCAACCTGCTTGCTGTTGAAAGTTCGGGCTAGTTACATAGTAATAATAGAGGCAAAAATAAAATGAGACACACACTTGAATCCTTTGTCTTCTTTTTAACATCTTACATAGTCCGAATTTCCCTTCATACATTCGTAATCGTTTTACCTTTTTTAGATCTTCAGATGCAGTTTTTAGATCTCACCTTAAAACCCTCTTAAAATTCTCATCCTTTAAAGCGCATTCATATTCCCGTTCATTCTCCGTACATGCAGTAAGAGTCTGGAATTCAATTCCTCTTCCTCTTCGGAAAGCAAAACAGTGACATTGTTCAAAAAACGTGTAAAAGAACATAATTTATCTCTGTCTTCTATGTAAGTTGCCATATCTTTGATATTTACTAAATATTTTATTATTTATATATATTTAATTATGACTATATATATATATATATATATATATATATATATAATTTATTTTATCTTGTATGTATATATACGTATATATCTGCAGAGAGAGGACGACTCCCTGGCCCATGCCGCAAAGGAGAAAGCCGATCTGTTGAGCTCTCTTTTTGCATCCAACTCGACTCTAGATGACGGGGGGAACACACCGCCGACCATCCCGCGATTTGAGTGCTCCATGCCGGATGTGCGATGTACACAGCGCTCGGTCCGCAAAGCACTCTTCTCCCTGGACGTCAGCAAGTCGAGTGGGCCCGATGGAGTCACTCCCATTGTGCTGAAGACGTGTGCTCCGAAGTTGGCATCGGTTTTAACGCGTCTTTTCCGGTACTCCTACTCCCAAGGCGTCGTCCCTAACTCATGGAAGACAGCTTTGGTGCACCCGATCCCTAAAAAAGGCGACCGCTCAGACCCGTCCAACTACAGGCCTATCACCATTACCTCCTAGTTCTCCAAAATAATGGAAGCCATTATAAACTGTCAGCTCATGAGGTACCTTGAGGATCACCAGCTGATTAGTGACCGCCAGTACGGTTTTTGTCGGGGTCGATCAGCTGGTGATCTTCTAGTCTACTTAACTCATAGATGGGCGGAGGCAGTAGAGTCCAAGGGGGAGGCATTAGCCGTTAGTTTGGACGTAGCGAAGGCCTTTGATCGGGTCTGGCATAAAGCGCTTCTTTCGAAGCTGCCTTCCTATGGGCTTCCCGAGAAATTGTGCAAATGGATCACCAGTTTCCTTGCTGATCGGAGCATCAAGGTCGTAGTAGACGGTGCATGCTCTGATTTCAAGCCTATCAACGCTGGTGTTCCACAAGGCTGCGTGCTATCACTAACGCTGTTTCTCCTGCATATCAATGATATGTTACTAAGTGGTAGCATTCATTGCTATGCAGACGACAGCACTGGTGATGCCTTATATACCGGCCGTGCCAATATTTCTCGGGAAAACGTCGCCGAGTACCGGGACAAACTTGTGCCTGAAGTCGAGTCTTTGCTTAACAAAGTCTCGGATTGGGGCCGACTAAATCTAGTCCAGTTCAATCCCCAGAAGACACAAGTTTGCGTGTTTACCGCTAAAAAGGACCCCTTTGTCGTATCTCCTCAGTTTCAAGGCACTCTCCTTGCTGTCTCAGCCAGTATCGGAATCCTTGGCGTCGACATATCGAATAGTGTGCAGTTTCGTGGTCACTTGGAAGGGAAGGCCAAATTGGCCTCTAAAAAGCTTGTCGTGCTCAGCAGAGCGAGATAGTATTTCATGCCGGCACATCGCTTGCAACTTTACAAAGCGCAAGTTCGGCCCCACATGTAATACTGTTCTCATCTCTGGGCCGGGGCACCCCAGTGCCAGCTCCTTTCACTAGACCGCATCCATCGCAGAGCGGTTCGAATCGTCGACGACCGAGTTCTTTCTGATCGGCTCGATACACTGGCACTGCGTAGAGATGTTGCATCTCTTTGCGTATTTTATCGCATCTATCACGGGGAGTGCTCTGAGGAATTGTTCGGACTAATTCCAGCCGCTCAATTTCACCATCGCACATCGCGCCAAAACTCGCGTTACCATCCATACCATCTGGATGATTGGCGGTCCACTACTGTGCGATTTAGAAGAAGTTTTCTCCCTCGCATGACTTCCTTGTGGAATGAATTACCACCAGCAAATTTTCCGGACCGATACGACTTAGGAACCTTCAAGAAAAGAGCTTACACCTTTCTAAAAGGTCGGCAACGCATCTGCAATTCCCCTGGTGTTGCGGTTGTTCATGGGCGGCGGTAGTCACTTACCATCAGGTGAGCCGCATGCTCGTTTGCCCCCTATTCTATATAAAAAAATGTATGTATGTGTATATAATAACAAAGTGCACACCTTATTATCTTTTATTTATCACATATCTTTTTAACTGGCCTACTGGAAGAAATTTCATTATGAGATAAGTAGCGCCCCTGTACAAACTCTTCATCATGTTGTGTCCTTTCCATTGTTTGTGTGTACATAAATTGTTAAATAAATAATAAATAAATAATGAGATCATCTTCTGCAGTAATAGCTCATTAAAAACGTGCTATGGCTTTTTTCTCATATGGCAAGTGTAAAGAATGAAATTGAAGTGACGGTCTTAACTATTATCATTTTACTTCCACTTCGCTCTTTGGTTATGATATTTACGCTTATTCCAACTCAAATTTTCTAATGATTGATTTGGTCACGCAGAGAGAGATATAAAGTTATGCCAATATAGCCTTTTCCATAGCTCTTTTTGATTAACGTTGTGTTGTCTCTGTGATCAGAAGTGAAGACTCGTTCTGCTTTTATAAATCGTCACTGAAACTACACACTGTATATGTATGTATAACTGTATTTATAGAGCTAACTTCGAAGTCGTGCTGAGTGCGCGCTTAGCAAAGCCTAATTCAACAATATCGACGACTTACGTCAAACTCAGGATATTATTCAAAACTACCGTATTAATTTTAAATTGTTTTTATGTTACTCTTATTAATTATAACATAAATAGGTAGTTTTAGGCCGTCTTCTAGTTTTAAATAGCATTAATTCATTTTATATTTACGTAATTTCAATTTTATTTGGAATTTCTTAAAATTTTCTTTTTTCTGATTTTTCACTCATCTCATCCGTTCCCGTTCTTATACGCCCTTTTTAGGGTTCCGTAGCCAAATGGCAAAAAACGGTACCCTTATGGATTCTTCATGTCTGTCTGTCTGTCCGTCCGTATGTCACAGCCACTTTTTTCTGAAACTATAAAAACTATACTGTTGAAACTTGCTAAGTAGATGTATTCTGTGAACCGCATTAACATTTTCTCTCAGAAACTCAAAATTTTTTTCATCAAATCCATACGTGTGGGGTATCTATGGATAAGTCTTCAAAAATGATATTGAGGTTTCTTATATAATTTTTTTCTAAACTGAATAGTTTGCGCGAGAGACACTTCCAAAGTGGTAAAATGTGTAAACCCCCCCCCCCCCCCTGTAACAGAAACAGACACAGAAACTTTTTTTATTCAATATAGATTATAAATAATACTTATTGAAAGTCACTATTTTGTATAATTACCACTGGTTCGAAAAAAAAACCTCTGTCCTGGGAAGAACCAGCAAGAAACCCAGCGGGACTTTTTTTTAAAAAAATCAGCTTACAATCATGTATGTTACACAAATTAACAACATAACAAATTAGAAATAGCTTGGTAGCGATCACCTCATTTCCAGGAGTTATTATCATCTATAAATTCTTTAATACTATAATAACCCTTTTTATACAAACTTAGTTTAATAAAGTTTTTGAACTTTGAGCAGGTCAAATTTTGTACATTTTCTGGAATTTTGTTGTAAAAGCGTATACATCGCCCCAAGAATGAATTACTGACTCGATGGAGTCGAGTAACTGGTACTACTAGCTTGTGTCTGTTCCGAGTATTTACATAATGAATATCACTCATTTTTGTAAAACTACTTTTGTTTTTGTGTACGTACATTACATTTTCATAAATGTATTGAGAGGCCAAACTTAATATATTAATTTCCTTCAATTTTTGTAGCAGCGACTCTTTAGGCTTTTTATCATAAATTGCTCTTATGGCCCTCTTCTGTAAAACAAATATAATGTCAGTGTCAGCTGCGTGTCCCCATAGCAAAATACCATACGACATTATGCTATGGAAATAGCTAAAGTAAACTAGTCTAGCTGTTTCATCTTCTAAACTACTACTTCTAAACTTGTTGTAACTTCTAAAATAAGAGAATGATAAAACTAAAAAAATATATGATGTACATTTCCATGTAAACTTCCACCAGAAGTTGGTTTGAACGAGATCTAGTAAGTAGTTTTTTTTTAAACGTCATAAATCATAAATTATGTTACTTGCTGCTACGGAACCATTTATGGCCGAGTCCGACTCGCACTTGGCTGCTTTTTCTATTTAATTTTATACAGTAAAGTCAAAAACATAATGCGTCGAATAAAACATCCATTAATATTAGGGCTGTCTGGACCTTAGCATAGGCTTGCTTAATCGTAGACGGTTACAACTATAAATTCAGAATCAAAGATGGCTAAGCATATACTCAGCTTAGTCTGAGCAAAGTCAAAGTACGATATATAGATCACAGCCCGAGTCCTCAGGGATAACCAAAAATCTGCATTATGATTCTTAAATGAGTATGAATGTAATATATATAGATCATAGCATTCAATCACTATCAGGTGGACTGTGGCACGTTGGTAACCCTTTTTTTCTTTTAAATATATCTGTTTATTGTCTCATAATAAAACAGTTCTCGACTTTACCGCATTAAAATATTTCTTTCGATTAATTTAAAGCCGAGTAAATAGTTAACTACTTCAGTAAATAGTTTAAAGATTTGTTTCTTTGGGTCTCATTTTAATTTTATAAATTATCTGTGTTATTGCTCTAGTGGTCAACAGCACGACTGCTGGTCCTGAGATCCCAGGTTCGAATCCTGGTTCGGACCAAAATTAAATAAGAACTGGGTTTTTTTGGCATGAAATTCTCAGCAACAGTCTCGATCAGAAATTAGACAGTGTTTCACCCCTGGGCCTCAAATAGTACGTAAAGCCACTGGTCCTGCGCCTGATCACTCTCAAATTGTATCGAATTTCCGTCCAATCGGATTGCGATAGTGATGGAATAGAGAGTGCACCTGTGTTTGCGCACACACTCGTGCACTTTGATCATGTCCTGCACAGACGGAAAATTGAAAATTTCATCTAGAGGGCATTATAATTTTATAAACCACATTACTGTTTCAACTGATATAGCGATATATTTTTATACTTATAAGCATTGAAGTATAATGTACTTACGTACTAGAACAGCTATTTCAAACAAAACATGTGCGCTACTCTATGTCGATGCGCATCAGTCTTACCGCGCATGCGCGGTTTTTTATCATAATAGATTATGCGTAGGTAGAATGATAAGTAGGTATTTAATTATTGTGAGTACATATCGCACCATCATTTTGAAACCGTTACTATACAAAAAAACTAAATTTTGCAGGAGAGCTAATTTACGATTTTTGCATTACTATTTACCTCTTAATAAGAATTAATGAACACATTATGAGATATTTCTGAGATTATTTGTTAAAATGATGGTTTCTTTTTAAGATGTGTAGTCATATTAATTTAATATATTCTATGATTATTTTTTATAATCATTTTAATTTTTATAGTAACACTTTTGCATAAATTATTTTTCAATTATGTAAAGTTAGTATAAAAACAATATTACTATATTAAAAATATAATTCTAGCTATTATATGAACTGTTAAATATATTTCACAGGTTTATTATGCACAGGTCATTTAAAACATAATAATTCAAATCAATATTTATTCAAAAAAACTTAAAACAGTACTTTTATGGCAATTAAACCAAAAATGTTATTCCCCAAACATTAATCTCTTACAATAATCAATCAATGTTTCTTTTGTATTTACGTGTGCAAGAGGTACTCACTTGGCTGCTGAATTGGACCAACTTCTTGCAAACCTCGTGAATCCTTGCCTCCTGAATTAAATTAAATTCTTACACTATCTCGTGACTCAAAGCTTCGACATGTACTTGCTGCATACCATTATCATGTTGAAAACAAGAGCTAGATAAAAATGTTGAAACACGTCGTGTATATGCAACTGGTTCTACGTAGTCAGGGTCTTTATCTGCTTTATCAGGAGAAAAGTCCTTATTTGATCGCAAAAGGAAAGCAAAAACATTTACAACACACTCAAGTACACAACAAGAATAAATTAGGTATAACTTTTTTTAATTTTACCTACCTGAAGATTTACTAGATGATGACGATGAAGATGTGCTAGTTGACGAAGATGTACCAGAGCTAGAAGAATTAGACCTTGGTGTAGACCACACATTACATCCAGAAAATGAGATGATGTCGGTGAAATCTATGAATGAAACTGGTTTGTTTGTGATAACGATAAAAAATTGTCTACCTAGTACTATTACTAGGTAGGCATGTATTGATTTTTTTTTTGAGTTAATTGACATGAATTGTCTAACTAGGTGGTAAAAGTGTAACTATTTGTTTAAACAAACAGTTACACTTTTTTTATAAAATTGTATGTCGACTCCTTAAGGGACAGGTTACAATTGGTATAGTAACGGTTTCGTCTGTAGTTATATTTTAAATTTCAGTTTAGTGGCGTTTTAATTTAACGCTATCTACCAAAATATTGGGATATAAATAGCCCTGTCCAGTTCATTCTGTAGATTTTGTCGATTTAAGTAAGATGACGTTATTATCTCATTTTCGTGAAAATTTCGTTTAGTAACGGTTTCGAAATGAAGATGCGATATATTGTTAATTAATTTATTAATACGAGTTCAATTTTTAATAATTTGTCAATTATTTTGCATGATATGAAGTAAATGAATATGATAATATATAATATTATCACAATAGCATTTTAATTACAATTTTATATAAATATTTTATAAGGTAACTATATAAATTGGAAGGAACAGAAGCTAATGAAATATATTTATTTAAATCTAGAACTGGGTCCCCAAAAGCCCTAACCTAAGTTTGCGTGAGGCATGGACATAAAGCTGATACTATTTATATTATGCCTTATGAATTACTGTGAGAAAACATAGTAAAACTTTAAAAACTTCTACCATTTCTGTTTACACATGAATTATATGTATATACACTTATTTGTTAGTTTTTGATGAAAACTAATTTCAATTAATAAGATGTATAAATGTTATTGTAAAAATATATATTAGATATTTAATTAATTGTCTTTAAACAATACAAGTTTTGTTAATTTTTGAATTCTTCGTGCTATATTTATCCTCTTCTTTAAAATGCAAGGAACAAATGTATGTATGATTTGTTGGTAACCACATCTCTACGATTATTTTGGACGAATTTAATCCACTTTTCTCGGTTTTCGTGGCTTGGACGTGGAAACCTAAAAATAAAATAAAAGATTAATCAGCAAATATAAACGAAGAAATTTAGCGTAATTATAAATACTTAGGTATATTTATTTGTACAAAAAAAATTGTGGATAATATGATGGTCCTACACTTGCTCACAGAAATATCGTATCTGAACAAATTAATTTCATAATCTATATTCCATGACACAAGTTGGCGCCAAAGAAATAACTTTTTAATTATTAATCTATAATGTTTTTTTATTATGTAAGTATCTTACTTACCGATGAAAAGTGATTCCTTGGTTTTTACTAATATTTCGTGAATTTTTAGTGCAATATCTAAGAACACACCGCGGCATATTTTATCAAGAGATTTTTTTTTAAATCAACACAACACGTGACAACTCTACAAGCGCCTAGCGAGCGACTGATTAAAGTGCGGTGACATTGCCGCAGTTGAATGGAACAGCGTAACATAGTGCAGTGTCGCCTCTAGTACGTAGTACATAATATCTTAATGCTTATAAGGTGCAATATTATTTAAAAGAAACTCTAGAAGACTACGTTAAAGAAACCAACACCAAGGGATCCGTACAATAATATTTTTTTTACGCGGTAGAGCCATGCTGCAGCTATATAAGTAGTATAGTTATAGCACGAATGGGTCAGCTCGACCGGGGAAGGACCACGCTCTCACAGAATACCAGCGTAAAATAGCAGCTGCTGCTGTGTTTCGTATGGTGGGTGTAGAGAACCGGAGAGCCTTGTTAATGGAAAGGAGGGATTCCATCTCAGTCCTCACGTGTGACAACGCATTTGCGATTTGATCCGTAATCGAGGATAGACGTAGATGTCTATGGGCCCCAGCAACCAATTACCATAAGGCGGACTGAGTGATCGTTTGTCACCCTTATCCTATAAAAAAAATATATAAAATCTTAATAACGTATCGACGTAAACACACTAAGAAAATAAGGAAAAGGAACAAAGAAAGAGGTATTAAATGTAAATCTTAATAAATAAACCTTTTATTTATTGCGATTAATTTTGTTTACGGTATTTCATCGTTATATAATATAATATAATATAATCTTATATAAATATAATGTTTTATTATCGAATCGCAAAATGTTTTTGTGCGAAAAAATAAATCAAACTATGTCGTCACACGCAACGAGGTTACAACGCTATGAATAATTATGAGCAATTTACGGTTACGGTTCCACTTCGCTAGGCGCGCTTTTTACTAAGCAAAATTTTATTGTTGCAATGAATTATACGTAGGTATGTGTTTTTTAGCTTTTATGTTCCATTCATCACCACACACGATCATAATATACGATGTTGATGTAGAAAGGCATGTCGATGGATGCAAGTGGCTCAGGACCGTGTTTTATGGCATCCCTTAGGGGAGGCCTATGTGCAGCAGTGAACTTGTGAAGGGCTGTAATGATGATGATGACGATGACGATGATGTGGAAATGCATAAATCGTTCTACTTCATTTATCTTTGACTCATGATAACTACGAACTTCTGTCGGCCTACACTGCCTTATTCTGTATGGCACACTAGCGCATACGATTATAAAAAGCTAAAAAGAAAGATTAGCACGCGTCTCTCTTTGCTTACAATTCACGCCTAGACAGTGACAACAAAGTTCCACCTGAATTACTTCACAGCGGTATCTCTACGTCGCAGTGAGGATCGCCAGCAAAGAGGTTCTTAAAACTTTGTGGATTCTAGACGTCAATAAAGCTAGTAGGTAGAAGTAATACAAGTAGATCAGATTTTGTACCGGTTATAGTTCTACAAGCTCCTGGACCTGAGTTTTCTCCAATGCTAAATTATGTTCAATGTTGAAAAATATATTTGTAGGCTTGTATAAAATACCGGTCGGATCTCGAAGTTGCGTCACTCTCGCGGAGCGTCATATTGATGGTGGCGAGTTGGAATTGAGGGTATATCGGGACACTTCGCTCGAGTCATTCTACGAGTAAAGTCATTCTCCGCGTGCTAAGATAGAGTCGTTGTTCTGTCCGCTGTGGTGGTCCTTCTGGTGCAGGCAAGGAGGATGGTGTTGCTGAGAGGCTCTCCTGTGTTACGTGAGATGGGTGGTAATGCTGTTGGTTTGCATACTTTCGTGTTATCATGTAATGATGTTCATCACATTACAACAGTGTTTAATTGTGACGGGGGCATATTACGGTATGGTCAAATTTTAATTGATCTATAGTGAATGTATTTTGTGATACATCATGCGGTCCTATTATTGATAATGATTAATTGCATAAGCAAGTGAGCAAGTTGAACATCCACTCTCATACTTTCACAATTTTTATAAATAGTTAACATTATACGCAGAATTGGCCGGTACTTGAACTTAATCACTCATAATCTGCGGGTGTTTTTTCGAATATATTGACACCCTCATTAATTCAATTTGTGGTGAATGAAAAATTCTATGACCGATGAGGGAGTTCTGAGACTGATATGTGTGTGTGTGTGTGTGTGTGTGTGTGTGTGTATCCTAAAATTAGAAAGACAGCATCTACACACCAAGTTATTCAGTATTGGCCGGCAATATCAAAAACAAAATGTTATGGATGAACTCTATTAACATGCTACCCATCTTCCGTTAATTAAAGCACTAGACAAAATGGAAGAGCGAGCAGAAGTCGATCATGGTTTGTTTATTATTGTGTCTGGTATTTGATTTTAATTGTTATATTATTTACTGAAAACTTGAGTCTCAAAACATAAAATTCAGATTGAAAATTTATATTATTAAAGAACAAACAACAGATTATGCGTTATTTTTCGGAAATCCGTTATATTAAGCATGTTAAAAATAATTATTTAAGATCTGTATTAAATGAAATAAAGACGATGTGTTTTACATAGTTTAAAGAGTGCCACTAATCCCGACATCACTACTTTCTTGAACATGCCTGTGTACTTGAGTTTAGCAATGGCTGACCGCTAAGTGAATTAGTGCCGATGAGGAACAAACTTACCCTCTAGTCATACATTGAATCTTCACGGTTGAGTGTGTTTGTATTTATGAATTAAAGTAAAAATAGTAATTAATAAATTAAAAAAATAATTATTAAGTTCAACTATCATTTATCTTTTTGACAATGTGCTTTTTATATCATTTATATGTTCAATATGATTGTTAGATATGATTCTTGATTGAATCTTGATTTTTGGGCGCTAGTTGAACATACCTACGCGCTTTGCACTCACAGCATGTAAAATATATATGATTAATTTTAATATAAATAAATATGGATTCTAATCAGATCCAAAGACAATCAATCGTAGTCGCTACTGGTAGGGTCATGCTGCAGCTTTATAAGTAGTATAATTGTAGCACGAATGGGTCGGCCCGACCGGGGAAGGATCACGCTCTCACAGGATACCAGCGTAAAATAACAGCTTAACACTGATGTGTTTCGTATGGTGATTGTAGAGAACGCGAGACCCTTTTTACTGAAAAAAAAAGACATTCAATCTTAGTGCTCACGGGTGACAATGCATCTGCATTTTGATTCGCAAACGAGAATAGATGTTGATGTCATGATAGCCACAGCAACAAATTACTTTCAGGTGGATTGTGTGCTCGTTTGTCACCCTATCCTAAAAAAAGCTTAAAGTTAGTTTCATAAATATATACCACACTCGCTAAACACAATTAGCCATCTCATTTTATTCAATATTGTAAAGTTACAGTCGCAGCATTTGCTGGGTAAAAAACATTTCGCGGCAATTTTACATCACAGGTAAAGCATACACTGGCGATTCGAAAATTAGTATATATTATTATGGACTGCTATTAATATTTCACTATCGCAACTTTATTATGTTTGTAGCACGAATGGGTTGGCTCGGCCGGAATAAGACCACGCTCTCACAGAATACTAGCGTAAAATAGCAGCTTAATGTTGTTGTGTTTTGTATGACGAGTGTAGAGAACCGGAGACCCTTTTTATTGGAAACGAGGTATTCCATCTGAGTCCTCAGGGTTGATAAAGGATAAATATAGCTATTTCTATATTTATCCTATATCAATTTAAAAATATCTATTTTTCTTATCTTTTTTATATTATTATTCTTTTTTATTTATATATTCTTTCTTATATTTTTATTATCTTATTTTAACAGTGGTAGAGCCACGCGGCAGCTTTTGCTGTCGCACGGATGGGCCGGCTCGAACCGGGGTGGTACCACGACCTCACAGAAAACCAGCGTGAAGTAGAGGTTTACCTCTGCGTTTCGCTTGGTGAGTGCAGGTGGCCGGAGGCCCTTTTTACTGGAAATGAGGCATTCCATCTTAGTCCTCACGGGTGACAACGCATCTACATTTTGATTTGTAATAGAGGATAGATGTAGATGTCTATGGGCCGCAGCAACCACTTACCATCAGGTGGACTGTGTGCTCGTTTGTCACGCTTATTCTATAATAATAAAAAAATCTATGCGCCACCGCATCCTTTTACCATCAGGTGGACTGTGTGTTCGACTGCGTCCCTTATTCTATAAAAATATCTTAATTTCAATAGGGAATATTACTCTGATCCAATCAAAATTTAACCCTACATTACTTGATTTTTTTTAAAAGAATGGGTTATATGTTTTGCGATAAAACGCTATTTGTAAAAAAAATGTTCACACTTATAATACTTGCAATTTTATTTTATTTTATTTTATTTCATTAAACACTAGATTATATAACAAGTAACACGCTCACTGATATGTATATCAATAACAAGTGTACATAACATTTACCAACAAAAATACATGTAAACATTGGGAATGAACAAAAAAGGAAAAAAGAAAACACACTTGTGTTATTGTACATCCATATATACACATATATATATATATATATACACATACATACATAAACACGCGCATATACATTCTTCCTTTCAATTTTATATGCAGGATGACATCACTAAATTTATTTGTGATTATCTTATCTTTTTAATAACTTTATATTCAGTCATTTCAGAGTTTCTATAACAAGGAAATATATTGAAAACAAATTGAAAAACATTATTTACCTAGATACCAGGTAGTCCTGAAGGGTCTGAAGGTCGAAGCGAGCTAGTATAATTAGTCTGCGAGGCACTATATCTTAGTCTACACAGCGTGCAATAAATCTAGCCTTTCCTTTTTTTAAATGACTGCACAAGATTACTGCTGGACTGCAAAAATCACTTACCATAAGGTGAACTACAGTTTGTTTATCCCTTCAGTTTTATAAAAAAAATACCAAAAGTTGTCGGAAATAAATAACCGAACTAAAACGTATCCACTTTAAATATTTATAAAGCAATTACATTTCAATCTTAAATGATACTCTTTAATACACGGAGATAACATTATTCAGAGAAAAATATTGTTTCAATATCTCGGGTATTTCGAAAATTGGATGTATGACTGTTAATAAATTGAAGATGTTTTATATCATCATTGCAACATTCGTTTCGACGATACTTGTGAGAAATTACTCTGAAGTAACTAACTTAGAACGCTGAGGTTATTTATTTCGTGTCGAATGTCCACTTTTCTGCCGACTTCCAAAAAGGAGACGGTACTCAATTCGACTGTATGTTTTTTTTTATGTGTGTTACCTCATAACTTTGTACTGGAAGAACCGATTTCGATGATTCTTTTTTTATATGAAAGCTGATAGTTCTCGTGTGGTCCCATATGAATTTGATCAAGGTCAGACCAATGGTTATTGAGTTATTCTTAAATAACCTATATTGAAGTCGCTTATATTGAAGTCG
Organism: Parnassius glacialis; assembly: GCA_033319125.1. Classification (NCBI taxonomy): domain Eukaryota; kingdom Metazoa; phylum Arthropoda; class Insecta; order Lepidoptera; family Papilionidae; genus Parnassius; species Parnassius glacialis. Next base: position 48,149,097 of record JAVANC010000021.1, on the reverse strand, counting down.
CTTATATTGAAGTCGTTTATATTGAAGTCGCTTATATTGAAGTCGCTTATATTGAAGTCGGCCGTACAAAATTTTTAATTTTAAATTATTAAAATATCTGGTACTTGAATTTAGCGATGGCTAACCACTAAGTGAATCAGTGCGAATGAGGAACAAACTTACCCTCTATTCATACATTAAATTTTCACGTATGAATGTGTTTCCATATATGAATTACGTCATTATTTTATATAAAGAGAATATGTGTAATCTGCCAATAAAATGTTTAATAATTAATCTAAAAGATTACTTATAAAGTGATGACATGGGAATATGCACAACAATTTTATTAGGTATATGGGAAGATATACAACAGTCAACAGTGTAGTTGCGGTGTATGAAAATATATTACCCCATATCATTCCGGGGTGTCATTACAGTCGACAGGGGGAAACTGAACCAGGAGTCCAGATAACGGTTAAATAAAAATAAAATACCACGATTGCAAACCTGCTTGCCTAGTGTAGCAATTATGGCTGTTAAGAGCGTAGACGGGCTGCATTTTTTCCATACAAATGTATTCTCCTATTTTCTTCCTGGATAATGCCTCTAGAGTAATCGGTTTTGTTTATAAAAATCAAGGTCTATTGAAGGCATGCCCCTATCATTTATTTTTTTCCAAAATATTATTACAAAAATAAATATGACTTTCCAAAAACCAAAAAAAATGTCCCGTTTTTACCTCCGTAATCAGACGACTACCAAACAAATTTGAAACGTTTTTAAGATAAAAGAAAATGATAAGAGCATAGATCTGTTCTTCCTTTAAATTTTGATACCAAAAATAATTTAATCTGCTTAGTTTTCGAGGAGAAAACAGGGGAATACGAAATGTCGATCGGTCATTGTTTTTGTAGGTGAAATCGTTCTGAGCTGCAGTTGTCCCTATCGCACTCTACGGGGGGAGACCAGAGGTAAGGGGGAGTTAGACTAATAAGTACTTATTAGTCTAAAGAATTAGGAAAGTAACAACTGTCGAAGTTTTTATCGATATCATAGTGATGTCAGTCGATATCGACGTAACGACGTATCGTACTATACTGATTTACAGGCGGCACAAAACAGTGAAATTATTAAGACAACGAAGTAACAATTCAGCGAGTTTACGTTTAGTATTATTTGAAAAGACCTATAGCGAAATTTAGTGAAATAATACGTAACTAATGTTCGCATTCTACTGCTTGGTGAATAATTCTGCTTACTTGATTTGCCAGCTTTACTGGGGCTTACTTACTTTTTTCTACTTACTTTACTTTATAAAATAATGATTGCTCTTATCAAGTAAATTCTTAATATTCATGTGGCAGAAGAGGTGCTTGTGGGTATTTTACATAAGTTAAGAATAATTTAATATAATATAATAAGTCATATAATAATTAATATGTACATTTATTCTGTCGTCCTTTCCATCCTTTCTCTTACAGGTAAATTTCGTGGTATCCGACCGTCAATTATTTCAGGGAGAAGGCACTCGTGGAAAAAAATCGTGGAAAAAATTCGTGAAAAAAAGGCGTTGCCGGCCTTTTAAAAAGGAGTAGACTCTTTTCTTGAAGGTGCCTAAGTCTTATCGGTCTGGAAAAATCGCTGATGGTAATCGATTCCACAAGGAAGTTGTGCGAGGAAGAAAACATCTTCTAAATCGCACAGTGGTGGACCGCCAATCATCCAGATGTGCGTTCGTGAAAGGCGGCTGGGATTAATCCGAACAGTTCTTCAGAGCACTCCCCGTGGTAAATGCGAAAGAAAATGCAAAGGGATGCAACATCTCTTCGGAGCGCCAATGAATCGAGAAAGGACTCGGTCGTCGACGATTCGAGCTGCTCTGCGCTGGATGCGGTCAAGTGGAAGGAGTTGGCACTGGGGAGCCCCAGCCCAGAGATGGGAACAGTATTCCATGTGAGGCCGAACCTGCGCCTTGTAAAGTTGCAAGTGGTGTGCCGGCATGAAATACTGTTCCGCTCTGCTGAGCACGCCAAGCTTTTTAGAGGCCAATTTGGCCTTCTCTTCCAAGTGACCACGAAACTGCACGTCACTCGATATGTCGACGCCGAGGATCCCTCCCCCTTGGACTCTACTACCTCCGCCCATCTATGAGTCAGGTAGACCAGAAGATCACCAGCTGATCAACCCCGACGAAAAAAAGCTTGCGTTTTCTTCAAAAGTTTCTCGACTCTCTCTGAAAGTTGCATGAAAAAAACATTTAAGTGCCTATGCAATTTGAGGGTTTCTCTTGATTGTCCTGGGATCCCATCATCAGATCCTGACATATAACTTTCATCATCAGCACAGCAACTTGATATGATGATTACCAGATATAATGCCTATATGTGTCTATAAAATTGGAGAGTTCCCTCGATTTCTCAATGATCCCTTCATTAGATCCTGACATGATGACCATCGGATCACATGAGAAGTATGTTGTTCAAACAATGCCCATAAAATGTGTGTATTGCCCTTAATTTTCTTGGAATCCCATCCATCCTAACTTATACCTTCCATCATCATCTAAGCAACATGAGATGAAGATTACCAGGCACAAATGGATGCGTTAAAAAGTATATAAAAAACATTAAATGTGTCTATAAAATTTGAGGGTTGCCCTCGATTTCCCTGGGATCATATTCTGACTTGATGGCAATGGGACCACCTCAAGAGTAAACTTTCGAATTAAAAAAAAATTGAAAATCAGTCCACAATTGACGGAGAAATCGGTGAACATACATAAAAAATACATACACTCGAACATATAACCCCCTCCTTTTTTGAAAGTCAGTTAAAAATTATAAAACAAGTAAAAGCCCTATTAGCGATGGCAACCACAGTCGGAAGGTGAATTTCAATCATACAGTTTTATATTTGATTGCCATAGAGATAGGCAATATATACCTACTTAAATGCATATTGTAATTTGATATGAATGCAACAGGTGGTATTTTATCCGCTGAGATCAAATACGTATTAAAAATAAAAATATCTTAGGCCGAGATGGGATAAACCACGTGCGAAACAAAGATACTAAGCATTATTGTTGCTGTTTTTATATAGTTATCGCCTTATAACAAGGACCATCTCGAGTAGAATCCAGCCATGCCTTTCAAAATTGACTACCTCACGCTCCTTTGACCATAATAGCTATGAAATTTTAATTAATTGGATGGCACTGTACACAGTTCAAAATGAATCTTCCGTTATATAAGTAAATCATCGTAAAATACGTAAATTAAGGTTTTTTCTCTTAGGACTCAAGAATAGACGCGTTTTATTCCCTTTTCTTCGACCCGTTATTAACGAAAAAGGGTTTACCTGAAACAAAAATTATTATGATATGATTATATTTGTAAGTTGACATTTTATCAAACAAAATTCAATAATTTAACAAAACACTACTTGTACCTTACAATCAGTATTTTGTTAAATTATTGAATTTCTTTTGTCGATTTGAAGGGGGTAAATGATAAAATGTATTTACTAATAAAATAATACTCACGATTTTTCTCTAGTCGTTAGAACAAATAAAATAGGTATTCAAATCCAATCCACAAGCCGAGTCAAAACAGTGAAGCAAAGAATCAAGTCCGTAAACATGGTGCGCGCGGAAGATGCGTGGTACTGAGCTACGCACACAAATACAGATTATTCACTCACATATTGACACCTCCGTTGCTCGGGCGCAGTGCGACGGCAATAGTTTCTTCAAATACCTATTTCTCAATTCCCGCGCAGACCGACTACGCTCTTAAAGGTCTAATATCTACAAAATATTTTACTAGTGCTGCCATCTGTCGTGCATTGTTGGTAGACATGTTTGTTTGTTCTATGGTTTTAAATAAAAAGTAGTCTGTGCCGCATCAATGCGAATACGTTGTTTTATTTTAATGGCAAATATCCCCCTATGAAGCAGTCTATCGGAAGGTCTATGTTCAGCGGTAGACTATTGATTGGCTGTAGTGGTAGTGTGAAAATAAAAAAATATAAAAAATAGGTAAGTGTCATGTACACTTACCTATTTTTTATATTTTTTTATCTTGCAAACGCGTCACTTCCACGATAAATGAGATGACTGAAATTTGTAGATGTAAATTTGATAATTTGGGCTAGTTGTCACGATATTTTCCTTCACCGTCGATAACCTAGTAATTCAGCACTTAAATTACAATAAACAATTATCAAACTGGAAGTAAAAATAAATTTAAAGCTTTTTCATTAAAAAAAAATTATATTTTTTAAGAAATGGTTAATCTTCTACCGTTTTTCTGGCTGGGGCTGGTTTTGAATCATCAGATATAATTTATCATAGAATAAAATACAGCACTAAAAAATTAAAAATTAACGTTGTATGAATTAATTAGTTCAATCATTTCACTTTTGTAATCAGTTAGATTATAACTTTTTGATGGATAACTTTTATCTACCAATTGAAAAATCAAACCTCAATGTTTCAAAATTGCTGTACCTTAACATAGATCTAAGCGATATTTAAATAAAATCTAAAAACATATGTAATTTAAGAAAACTTAGTATAATATTTTATACGTTTAACCATCTAAGAAAAGGCGATTGATCTTGATTTTAGTAAACTTTACATCTTTAATGTAAATGACTCTTAATATGATGGAGCAGTTCTTTGAAATTCTAGTATAAAGTCTTCCAGTCCCTTTTTAAATAGTTTTTCACATAAAGGCTTTCAATCACTATACAACCTTTGTGTCAAAGGTAGCCCGAGCTCTAATGGCAAAAATCCAATTTAGTTATCTTATTAATCGAAAAGCAGTATAAAATTATCATTTCGTCCGCTTAAGTCATTCTTTTTAGTATTAAAGTTGCGTTATTTTAAAAACTATAATTTTATTACATTGAACTTAATGAAAAAATGTTTCTTCTTCATGATAATTTTATTTTATTGTAGTACTATTGTAATAATAACCATAATATTATGTAATAATAAATGTCAAGGAACAGGAAACAATTTTAAATCTCTGTTGTAAACGCTAGTAAGATTCTAGATGTGAGGGTAAAGGAATATTTTTTTTCTACAAATATAAGTTCTCAACCTCTCTGTAGTTTTGAAAATTAACGACAAGGCTTTTGCACCGAATAAATAACAGTATATACAATGATGTTATTAAAAAGGAGGTAGACAGGTTATGCCGTGTAGTGGCGGTCAAGAATATCCACTACCCCATATCCTCCCGTGGGTGTCGTAAAAGGCGACAAAGGGAAACAGGCAGGAGATGGGCAGCAGCATCTTCCTGATAATAACCAAAATTTCAATAAAAAAAACTGCGGTTGCCAACCCGCTCGCCAAGCGTGGCAACTATGGCAAATACCCCCCCTATGATGATAGTAACAAAGAAACGGCCCCCAGTCCCCGGTGGCCCCGCTATTCCTGGCTACGGTGGCGACCATGGTAACGGCGGGGCAGGGGGTGCTAAGAATCTCCGGTGGAGGTTCGGTTGCCACCTTAGACGACTCGACCTGGCAACGTACAACGCACGCACCCTGAGGACTGACGAGAAGATCGTGGAGCTGGAAGAAGAGATAGACAAGTTGCGCTGGCATATTATAGGATTATCCGAAGTCCGAAGAGAGGGGGAGGACACGGTAATCCTCGAATCCGGCAACTTGCTCTATCACCGGGAGGGCGACCATCTGTCCCAAGGAGGTGTCGGATTTATCGTCCACAAGTCTCTCGTTAACAACGTTGTAAAGATCGGGAGTGTGTCGACGAGGGTTGCGTACCTTATACTCAGAATCACCAAACGGTATTCGCTGAAGGTCATACAGGTTTACGCACCAACCTCGGCACACCCCGATGAGGAGGTGGAGGAAATGTATGAGGATATCTCTAGAGCCATGCATTCCTCCAAAACCCAATATACGGTGTTAATGGGAGACTTCAATGCAAAACTAGGCACAAGAGAGAACGGTGAGCTGAAAGTAGGGAAATTTGGAATAGGGCAACGGAACCCGAGGGGCCAGCAGCTGGCCGACTTCATGGAGAAAGAGGGACTCTTTATGATGAACTCTTTCTTCCAGAAGCGGCCCCACAGGAAGTGGACCTGGTCGAGCCCCGACGGTTCGACAAAAAATGAGATTGACTTCATTATGACGACCAGACGACAACTGTTCAGTGATGTCTCCGTGATCGCGAGGGTGAAAACTGGTAGCGATCACCGAATGGTTAGAGGCACACTGAACCTAAACGTAAAGTTGGAGAGGTCTCGTCTAATGAGGTCAACGCTCCGTCCCCCTCGTGCTCTGTTCCAAATTCCCGAAACCTTTCAGCTCGAGTTGCAAAACCGTTTTCAGTGCCTAGAAGACTGCAATGACGTGGACGATATGAATGACAAGCTTGTGGAAACTGTCCATGCGGTCGGAGCTAAGTTCTGCAAGACCCGCCGCAGAAGAACACAAAAACTCTCCGATCACACTCTTAATCTCATGGCTGTTAGACGGGAGATGAGGCTACATTCTTCAACAGACTTGACAGCATACAGGCAACTGAACAGACAGATCTCCAAATGCATGCGGCGGGACTTACGCAACTTCAATACAGCTCGTATTGAAGAAGCGATCGAGCGGAACCAAGGCTCCAAAGTCTTTGCCAGAGATCTGTCTGCCAGAAAGAGCCAACTGTCAAAGCTGAAGACAGAGTGTGGCAGCATCGTTTCCGGGACACCTGAGATTTTGAGTGAGATTGAGAGGTTCTATGGGCAGCTGTACACGTCATCGTTGGAGCCACACGCAAGTGTGAGTAACGATCCAAGAGCGAGTCTCATCCGACACTATTCCGAAGATATCCCGGACGTCAGTCTGAGCGAGATTAGAATGGCTCTCCAGCACCTTAAAAACGGTAAGGCCCCAGGCGAGGATGGAATTACAGCGGAGCTTCTGAAAGCGGGTGGAAGACCGGTACTTGAAGTCCTTCAGAAGCTCTTTAATTCCGTCCTCCATGGTGGCATTACACCGGAGGCGTGGAGCAGAAGTGCGGTGGTCTTGTTCTTCAAGAAAGGTGACAACGCTCTCTTGAAGAACTACAGACCGATTTCCCTTCTGAGCCGCGTCTACGTGCTGTTTTCGAGAGTCATTACGAATCGTCTCGCGCGCAGACTTGACGACTTCCAGCCTCCCGAACAAGCCGGTTTCCGAAAGGGCTTTAGCACCATAGACCACATACATACCCTTCGGCAAATTGTACAGAAGTCCGAAGAGTACAATTTGCCACTATGTCTGGCGTATGTGGACTATGAGAAAGCCTTTGATTCCGTCGAAATTTGGGCGGTGCTGCAGTCCCTTCAGCGGTGCCAAGTTGACTGTCGGTATATCGAAGTGCTGAAGTGTTTGTACAGTAGAGCTACGATGGCTATCCGAGTACAGAACCAGAGTACGAAACCTATCCAACTGCAGAGAGGTGTAAGACAGGGTGACGTCATATCCCCGAAACTCTTCACCGCTGCATTGGAAGACGTTTTCAAGCTTCTGGACTGGAAAGGATACGGTATCAACATCAATGGCGAGTACATCACTCACCTTCGATTTGCCGACGATATAGTCCTTATGGCAGAATCGCTGGAGGACCTAAGCACTATGCTCAATGACCTCAATAGTGTTTCCCAACGGATAGGTCTTAAGATGAACATGGACAAAACAAAGATCATGTTTAATGTCCATGTCACACCTATGCCGGTAGTTGTTGGGAACACTAAGCTCGAAGTTGTTGACGAGTATGTTTACCTGGGACAAATAGTCCGATTAGGTAAGTCCAACTTCGACCGAGAGGTCAATCGACGGATTCAACTCGGTTGGGCAGCGTTCGGGAAATTACGGCACATCTTCTCGTCAGGTATACCTCAAAACTTGAAAACGAGACTGTACACCCAGTGCGTGTTGCCAGTGATGACATATGGAACTGAGACGTGGTCCTTCACTGCTGGCCGGATGAGGAAGCTCAAGGTCGCTCAGCGAGCTATGGAGAGGGCTATGCTTGGAGTTTCTCTGCGTGATAAACTCAGAAATGAGGATATCCGCAGTAGAACCAGAGTGACCGACATAGCCCAACGGATTAGTAAGCTGAAGTGGCAATGGGCCGGCCATATAGCTCGAAGAACCGACAACCGATGGGGAAGAAAGGTTCTCGAGTGGCAGCCTCGTACCGGCAGGCGAAGTGTAGGGCGTCCCCCCACTAGATGGAGTGACGACCTGGTAAGATATGCAGGAAGTCGATGGATGCAGGTGGCTCAGGACCGTGCTTTGTGGCATTCTTTGGGGAAGGCCTATGTTCAGCAGTGGACTTGTGAAGGGCTGTAATGATGATGATGATGAGACAGGTTATACGCGCCCTGAAAGTGGTACGTCAAAACCATGCTAATTAGCAAACCTGAGCTCAGTTGAAACGCTATCGTCGCGTCCTTGAGTTATTTTTATTTCGCTTTTGCACCGAAGATTCCGTCGTGTGTGGTTTTTTACACATTTTATTCGTTTCCTTGGTTCTTTTTTTTGAAATTCGTCAATAACGTATTTTCAAATAAATTACCAAAAAAATAAAAAAAATACCCAAATGAGTGAGTTTGAAAGAGAAGTGGTACATAGGCTGCACTAAAAGTATCGGGAATGGAATATTTCCACTGTTCCTGTCATATTAAAATCTTTTTAATTGAAAACTCTTTGGTTTTAAAAATCGAATACCGTTTATTTAAATAAAAAAAGATTATCGGTCTTGTCACAAGGTTTTGTCAAACCTGTTTAGTCGTTAAGAAAATGGAATTGACTCGAGAAAATTCAAGAGCGATGATTTATTATGACTTTCGAAGTGGTTTAACACAAAAACGGTGTATTGACCGGATGATTTCTGCATTTGGTGATAAAACCCCATCTAAAACCACAATTTTTCGCTGGTTTGCTGAATTTCAAAGTGGACGTGTCAAGCTCAGTGATGATCCCCCTCAAGGTCGTCCAAAAACTGCAGTCACCCAAAAAAACGTAGATGCTGTGCGTAAGCTGATTGAGGAAGATCGACATGTGACATACCGCGAAATTCAGGCAACTTTGGACATTTGCCTAAGTCAAATACAGATAATCTTGCATGAACAATTAGGTGTAAAAAAGTTGTTTTCCCGATGGATACCGCATTCGCTCTGTGAAGAGCAAAAAGCGGCTCGCGTTACTTGGTGCGTCAGAACTCTCGAAAGATTCCACGCAGGATCCTCAAATGTTGTATACAACATAGTGTCAGGTGACGAATCTTGGATATATGTGTATTGTTTGTATGCAAAGTTATTATATACAAAAAAATATACCAATTTATTATTGTAAATAGCATAAAGATTTTATGAAAATAACTAAACGAAATCAGGAAATCAAAAAAAAGTTGTTTTGATATTTATGTTCATGTCATTGGTTCAGATAAAATAATATAGAAAAAACTGTTGTAATAGAGATTTGCCAACTCGGAAGAAACTTGACTCGAGTTAACTTGAGTTGAAATTCACGTAATCAAATAGTACTCGAGTTACGCATATCGATTTGGCGGAACGAAGCTGTGTGAGTTTGTTACAAATTATTTTTATATTTGTTCTTCCATCCAAGATAATAATAATTATTATTACTTAACTTAATAGGTAGTTATATATTATTGGTTTGCGTATAGACTATCTTCATAAAATAATATCACTCTAACTTTATGACGTAGCGTAAAGTTAATATTATTAATAATTTAACTATCACGAATTATACTTAATCAGCTTATTGATATTACATAATACATCAATCAATTGCTCAAATTAGTAAGTCGAGTTCATCAATAAATTGTAGACAGACACTGCATTGACCGTTAGATAAAAATAAAAATGTGACTCGAGTAGAATTTTGTGACTCAAGTCACTCGACTCTAATAATTGCACTCGAGTTTTTTAGTTATTCGAGTTATCTTTTTACAGTCCCTGCATCGATTGAAGTTTATCACTCAAGTCGAGAATAGCGATTACCTTAGTTTAATCATTTTTAAATAGGCAATTTATTCAATAAGTAATATGTGGCAATATGAAATGAAATACAAATATTTATTATTTATTTGTAGTATTTCGATGTTTATATTTAATGATTATATTACATATTAGATGATTATATTTACTACAAATATGTGTAGTATTTCAAAACCTATAAGCTGCTTTTCGCATATCTTACAAATCGTTTCCATTTTTTTTAAATAATGCCACACTGACGATTTTTGTTTTGTTGCGTCATTGTTATCACTGATACTTTAAATAAACAAGAATGTTTAAATCATCTTTTATGTTGTGCACTACTTATACAAAGTAACAAAAAATAAACAACAATGATAGCACAATCACGATATTATAAATCAAATTAAGTTCATATTTGCTTACAACATGCCTAGATGCAAGTTTGAATTTCGATGTAACCAGTGCCTTCACCCACGGCGCCTTAAACTATGTGAATTAGTAGATGATATAATTAGTGGATTAGTGAAATGACATCTATCTATAGTATGTGCCATATCGATTGAGAAAAACGGACAATGACCTCAGATATGAGCCGAGTGTCAAAAGGCGTAACTTACAAAATCTCAATTTAGATGTGATAACAATATTTAAATATTGATATTATTCCCACTTCTAGGTCAGCACATATGTTTTGTTTTTTTGTTTCTTAAATAATATTGTCTGTGGTTCCTATAAACATAGTAAAATCTTACGGTACATCGCGAAAAATGTGTTATATTTTATATTTCAATTTATGGTAAGTAACGCAGCAATTCATTTAATAACAGTTTCATATTAAAAAAATATTTGAAGCAATATAATCACCATATTGAGCTTTTGCAAATTCATCCCTTTAAAATAAACAAAACGCGCGTTACGTCAGTTCGTTCTAAAAGAAACGTGACAATGGCAGCCAGAGATGCGTCACCTTTTTTGGGCCGGTCCGCCATTTTGTTTTCATTCGTGTTCGGATAGCGCTTGCGTGTGTACGTCTCGGGTAATTCATAGCATTCATTGCATTGTTTTAGTTGAGTTTTTACTGTTAAATTTGTTATATCGTTAAGTTTTTGTTTTTTGAATCTGTTATATTAGTTTTACTGTGACGGTCGTTACTAAATCGACATGAGTTCAGGAGAATTTGGTGAAGGACCCGGTCCTTCAACATCAAGTGGAAAGAGACGTCGCCGACCCATAATAAACGTAGCAGGTACGTACAAATAGGTACAAATGCGACGACGTAGCCTTTCTATTTCTTAAAGCGCTCTTTTTATGTGACCATGTGGTATTTATTTTCTAAAACAATATGTATTTATGTGATGTAGTACTATGGTAGTATATTTTTGTCATTTATTTACAGGCCCATCTTCTGGAGCACCTTTAACGTCACCAGTAAAAAAGAGAAAACCTACCACTTTGTCGGTCGGGGAACAAGAGATTATCATTAATGTATACAAATATGTCAAAAACACCTGGCCCGAAGACGTGTATCCTTCAAACGTTAATATGGTAGAAAAGGTTTCGGAGATCTCAGGAGTCAGCAAGAGCACTATATATCGCGTATTAAGCGTGTATAGAGATTCCCATAAAATACCAGAAAAGGGAATAATTAATAAAAGAAAAAAGTCTGTAATTGACAAGTTGGACGATTTTGATAAATCGGCTATAAGAGCGAAAGTGCATCAGTTCTTTCTTGCAGGAGAATTACCGACTTTAGACAAAATTTTGCTCAGTATAAATCAAGATGACCAGTTGCCAAACTTGAGCAAAACTTCCCTGCGACGTGTGTTGCGCCATTTAAAATTCAAATATATAAAGAGAAACAGAAAAAGTGGTCTAATAGATCGCCCAGAGATAGTTCTGTGGCGTACCAGATATTTGAGAGAAATACAAATATTAAGAAACGAGGGACGTAACATTTTTTACCTTGACGAAACATGGATTAACGCAGGTCATACTATGGGAAAGGTATGGGAAGACACCACAATTGAATCTTCTCGTCAATCACGGTTAGAAGGCTACTCTACTGGCGCGAAAGCCCCTTCGGGTAAAGGAAAGCGATTAATAGTTGTACACGTTGGCAATGAAAATGGCTTTTTGGAGGGATGTGATTGGGTATTTGAATCATCATCTACTGGTGACTACCATGAGAGTATGGACGCTCTCCATTTCGAGGACTGGTTTAGAAAAGTAATAGAAAAACTGCAAAGCGGCGATGTCATAGTTATGGATAACGCTAGTTACCACTCCAGACGTTTAGAAAAAACCCCAACAATGTCTTGGCGGAAACAAAATATGCAGGAATGGCTAGAATCTAAACAGATCGCATACGTGCCCTCGGACACAAAGACCCACTTAATGGAAAAAATAAAGGCAGTTAAAGATAACTATCGAAGTTACGTCACCGACGAGATGGCAAAAGAAAAAAGCATCACAGTGGTAAGGTTACCTCCTTATCACTGTGAGCTTAACCCCATTGAACTTGTGTGGGCAGATGTGAAAGGGTACGTTGCACGAAAAAATACAACTTTCAAGTTAAAAGATGTTAAAAATTTACTTAAAGATGGTTTAACTCAAATCACGCCAGATAAATGGAAAAACTGTGTTCAGCATGTCCTTAAGGTTGAACAAAAAATGCGTGGCATGGATGATAGAATTGACCAAACTGCAGATCGCTTTATAATTAATGTTACAGATAGTTCATCAAGTGAAGATACGAGTGATGATTGCACCGAATAAAAATAAAGTTCTTATATAATATTAAAAATAAAGTTTTATCTTTTGCATAAGTACGTACTTATTCGGTGTCGTTATCACTCGAATCTTTATATGTGTTATAAATTAATGTTTTTTGTTGTTAAATGAATAAAGTACTTTATAACAATAGATGATTTTTCTTCTACAGCGATCTTTCACATAACTTTTTAATAATAGTTAATAAATATATATTATATCAATCATTATAAAAAAATCATTATAAATAAAGAAAGTACTACATATAAAATGTGCCTATATATTGAAGGTTTGTAACCCCTGGTTAAACGACCGAAAGGTCATTGTCCGTTTTTCTCAATCGATTTGGCACATACTATAGTGCTTTTAGACTCCACTCGGTGCGTCGAGTTGACTCGGTAACTCGAGTGCAAGCGGACTTGAGTAAAATTTATTTTCCCTCGAGTACCGAGTTACACAAATTCACTCGATTGCATCGAGTGTAAACAGAGTTCGAGTTGCATCACTACTGTAAAAATATAGTCTGTGATGATTAATGGTTAATATATACGTTAAAATAATTTTTGGTAGCAAAATTAGTTAATAGCAAAAAAGTTTATACTTGTTTGTTTACAAGACAATAAAATAAATATTGTCTGACGATGCACAAGTGTTTAACATAATATGGAGACTATCATTCAGTTAGCCAATGTACGCATTGCCAATGACATTCAAAATTGGAAAATGTAAACTAATGAGTTTAGATAGTATGTATGTATATAATACAAAAGTTTACTTTTAGAACTAGAAATTTGGAAAATCTAAATAAGATCTATTATTTTTGATGAATTAACTAAAAAAATTACGAACACAGTTCTTAGACCCTTGCTAAAACTGACGCAGAATTAAAGTTTTATGTTATTAGTAAAATCTAAATTAAACAAACCTAGCAAGCTAACAGCATAGGAAAGTGGCGAAGCAATCAGCTTTGCAGCGGTTTCTAACGGTTGCCCTTGAGCAATCAGTTTCAAAATAGGAGGTTCAGATGCCTGGGTGATCAGTAATCGATTGCTGAAAACAGAATTCGAAACCATTCTCGAGATAATCGTGGGACAGACGGACAGACCGACAGACATCGTGAAATCAATAAGTGACTTCGCAAACTTCGCCACTTAATAATAGAATAAATACATGAAAAGTTTTTTGTGTTTGTTAAAAGAAAATTAGAATCAATGGGTCGTTTAAGGAACCTTCTCTATTTGATGTGGCTTCATCGGCTTTGAGAGCGATTCATTTAACTGCATTTAGGTATAAATACCTTATGTATTTAGCAAGTTGCTCCATAAACTTGGCAATACCAAATGGTATCGAACATGGATCCTGAATTTATGCCAGCCACAGTAGACATAGTAGATAGTATAGATAGTACATATATTTATGTGTGAATAAGCAGTAACTACTTGTACTAGAAGCAAGTATACAGTTTGCATAAGTATTGTAACTTAGTTAAGCCATTGTTACTCGTGTAATGGTTATATCCTTGTTGATCCGTGTTGTTAGTTCTGCAGAAAGGAATATTATTTTGTAATCTACTATCAGATAGTTAATATAAAAATAATATCCTTTCCCGCTACATGAAGCCAGTGAAAATAAGAAGTCTGACAACTTTTATATAGTTAAATATTTTTGATGTAAATCCATAATTACTACTTGTGTATTTGGTCATCTGGAGCTGATTAATGGTGTATATTTTAAAATGATTTCTTATTTATTTAACATACAGGCAGAGAACAAAAAACTAACAGAAATATGGAATTGTAGTTTATTCACATTGAAGTATAGTATATACATAGTCTTGTCTCATATCTCTTATTACTGAAAATGTCCTGATTTCTAACAATATCATATGTAGATATGTTTATTTGCTTAATAGAGTTCGAAATTTAAGTCAATACAAACATAAACATAGACCTCACATGCTATTAAGATTACAATAAATATAGAAAAAATATTATATATAATATTCAGTAACTTTTTTCAGGTGGATATGTATGTCTTGTAGGCTGAAATCTTGCAGAGTTACTCGTAGGCAGTGACAAAAAGTATATACAACTACAACAGTCTTATATCATATCTCATAACATTAAAATATCCTTGTTGTGTTATTATCAAGTTATTTTGAAATAATAATGACTGACAATAATAACATTATAAAACACAATGAAATTAAAATTAAATATGACAATTTAAATATACATGTGTTTTTGTTGTACTTACACAACCAGTTTAAAACATCTTAGTTCATATTTATATGTGTAATAATATAACATAATTAAGCATGACATTACCTAATCATTTTGGCTTTAATGGTGTTTGGGGTATGATAACTAATCAGTTAATATATTTTAAAACAAAGTTTCCACACTGCACCTTTACTGATTCAACCAACACATATTAAATTCTTGTCACCGCACCTATCTGTCTGTTCCACTATTAACAGACTTCTTTGGAAATAATTACAACAATAAATGCAGTGGCATTTTACTTTGGGTTTTAGCCTTATACAAACAGTTCAAAACATCTTTCTTACTATATAGCATGTAAGGGTCATATTATAAATGGACATATTATCCGTTATTCATCTTGTCTTTAATCATATTTACTTAATTACTTTAATGGTGCTTGTGATGTATATTCTCTAATCAATTAATACCTGTAAAAAATAGTCCCCAACACTACGGTTGTTTGTCTGTGCACTACGTAAAGGAAGTGTTAAAAGGATTTTCCATCAAGTACCTATAATTGCTGAATTTACCTACAACTTTGTTTAATACTATTAATTATTAAGCTATTCTATACTATATACACTATTCTAACTCATAATATCTGTGAAAACTATTAGAAAATTGCTATTAGTTTGTTTTCAGGTTATTGTGGTATTCATATTTCAATTGTTAATTTCTCAGAATTCCCATTAGATGCGATAAAACTAATATTTATTCCTTATAATCTATAGATTACAAAATTAATATTAGTTTTATCGCATCTAATGGGAATTCTGAGAAATTAACAATTGAAATATGAATACCACAATAACCTGAAAACAAACTAATAGCAATTTTCTAATAGTTTTCACAGATATTATGAGTTAGAATAGTGTATATAGTATAGAATAGCTTAATAATTAATAGTATTAAACAAAGTTGTAGGTAAATTCAGCAATTATAGGTACTTGATGGAAAATCCTTTTAACACTTCCTTTACGTAGTGCACAGACAAACAACCGTAGTGTTGGGGACTATTTTTTACAGGTATTAATTGATTAGAGAATATACATCACAAGCACCATTAAAGTAATTAAGTAAATATGATTAAAGACAAGATGAATAACGGATAATATGTCCATTTATAATATGACCCTTACATGCTATATAGTAAGAAAGATGTTTTGAACTGTTTGTATAAGGCTAAAACCCAAAGTAAAATGCCACTGCATTTATTGTTGTAATTATTTCCAAAGAAGTCTGTTAATAGTGGAACAGACAGATAGGTGCGGTGACAAGAATTTAATATGTGTTGGTTGAATCAGTAAAGGTGCAGTGTGGAAACTTTGTTTTAAAATATATTAACTGATTAGTTATCATACCCCAAACACCATTAAAGCCAAAATGATTAGGTAATGTCATGCTTAATTATGTTATATTATTACACATATAAATATGAACTAAGATGTTTTAAACTGGTTGTGTAAGTACAACAAAAACACATGTATATTTAAATTGTCATATTTAATTTTAATTTCATTGTGTTTTATAATGTTATTATTGTCAGTCATTATTATTTCAAAATAACTTGATAATAACACAACAAGGATATTTTAATGTTATGAGATATGATATAAGACTGTTGTAGTTGTATATACTTTTTGTCACTGCCTACGAGTAACTCTGCAAGATTTCAGCCTACAAGACATACATATCCACCTGAAAAAAGTTACTGAATATTATATATAATATTTTTTCTATATTTATTGTAATCTTAATAGCATGTGAGGTCTATGTTTATGTTTGTATTGACTTAAATTTCGAACTCTATTAAGCAAATAAACATATCTACATATGATATTGTTAGAAATCAGGACATTTTCAGTAATAAGAGATATGAGACAAGACTATGTATATACTATACTTCAATGTGAATAAACTACAATTCCATATTTCTGTTAGTTTTTTGTTCTCTGCCTGTATGTTAAATAAATAAGAAATCATTTTAAAATATACACCATTAATCAGCTCCAGATGACCAAATACACAAGTAGTAATTATGGATTTACATCAAAAATATTTAACTATATAAAAGTTGTCAGACTTCTTATTTTCACTGGCTTCATGTAGCGGGAAAGGATATTATTTTTATATTAACTATCTGACAGTAGATTACAAAATAATATTCCTTTCTGCAGAACTAACAACACGGATCAACAAGGATATAACCATTACACGAGTAACAATGGCTTAACTAAGTTACAATACTTATGCAAACTGTATACTTGCTTCTAGTACAAGTAGTTACTGCTTATTCACACATAAATATATGTACTATCTATACTGTCTACTATGTCTACTGTGGCTGGCATAAATTCAGGATCCATGTTCGATACCATTTGGTATTGCCAAGTTTATGGAGCAACTTGCTAAATACATAAGGTATTTATACCTAAATGCAGTTAAATGAATCGCTCTCAAAGCCGATGAAGCCACATTAAAATAGAGAAGGTTCCTTAAACGACCCATTGATTCTAATTTTCTTTTAACAAACACAAAAAACTTTTCATGTATTTATTCTATTATTAAGTGGCGAAGTTTGCGAAGTCACTTATTGATTTCACGATGTCTGTCCGTCTGTCCGTCTGTCCCACGATTATCTCGAGAATGGTTTCGAATTCTGTTTTCAGCAATCGATTACTGATCACCCAGGCATCTGAACCTCCTATTTTGAAACTGATTGCTCAAGGGCAACCGTTAGAAACCGCTGCAAAGCTGATTGCTTCGCCACTTTCCTATGCTGTTAGCTTGCTAGGTTTGTTTAATTTAGATTTTACTAATAACATAAAACTTTAATTCTGCGTCAGTTTTAGCAAGGGTCTAAGAACTGTGTTCGTAATTTTTTTAGTTAATTCATCAAAAATAATAGATCTTATTTAGATTTTCCAAATTTCTAGTTCTAAAAGTAAACTTTTGTATTATATACATACATACTATCTAAACTCATTAGTTTACATTTTCCAATTTTGAATGTCATTGGCAATGCGTACATTGGCTAACTGAATGATAGTCTCCATATTATGTTAAACACTTGTGCATCGTCAGACAATATTTATTTTATTGTCTTGTAAACAAACAAGTATAAACTTTTTTGCTATTAACTAATTTTGCTACCAAAAATTATTTTAACGTATATATTAACCATTAATCATCACAGACTATATTTTTACAGTAGTGATGCAACTCGAACTCTGTTTACACTCGATGCAATCGAGTGAATTTGTGTAACTCGGTACTCGAGGGAAAATAAATTTTACTCAAGTCCGCTTGCACTCGAGTTACCGAGTCAACTCGACGCACCGAGTGGAGTCTAAAAGCACTAGATAGATGTCATTTCACTAATCCACTAATTATATCATCTACTAATTCACATAGTTTAAGGCGCCGTGGGTGAAGGCACTGGTTACATCGAAATTCAAACTTGCATCTAGGCATGTTGTAAGCAAATATGAACTTAATTTGATTTATAATATCGTGATTGTGCTATCATTGTTGTTTATTTTTTGTTACTTTGTATAAGTAGTGCACAACATAAAAGATGATTTAAACATTCTTGTT
Source organism: Parnassius glacialis (assembly GCA_033319125.1). Lineage (NCBI taxonomy): Eukaryota > Metazoa > Arthropoda > Insecta > Lepidoptera > Papilionidae > Parnassius > Parnassius glacialis. The sequence goes on along the minus strand of JAVANC010000021.1, from coordinate 48,130,466 downwards.
TATTTAAAGTATCAGTGATAACAATGACGCAACAAAACAAAAATCGTCAGTGTGGCATTATTTAAAAAAAATGGAAACGATTTGTAAGATATGCGAAAAGCAGCTTATAGGTTTTGAAATACTACACATATTTGTAGTAAATATAATCATCTAATATGTAATATAATCATTAAATATAAACATCGAAATACTACAAATAAATAATAAATATTTGTATTTCATTTCATATTGCCACATATTACTTATTGAATAAATTGCCTATTTAAAAATGATTAAACTAAGGTAATCGCTATTCTCGACTTGAGTGATAAACTTCAATCGATGCAGGGACTGTAAAAAGATAACTCGAATAACTAAAAAACTCGAGTGCAATTATTAGAGTCGAGTGACTTGAGTCACAAAATTCTACTCGAGTCACATTTTTATTTTTATCTAACGGTCAATGCAGTGTCTGTCTACAATTTATTGATGAACTCGACTTACTAATTTGAGCAATTGATTGATGTATTATGTAATATCAATAAGCTGATTAAGTATAATTCGTGATAGTTAAATTATTAATAATATTAACTTTACGCTACGTCATAAAGTTAGAGTGATATTATTTTATGAAGATAGTCTATACGCAAACCAATAATATATAACTACCTATTAAGTTAAGTAATAATAATTATTATTATCTTGGATGGAAGAACAAATATAAAAACACGCTGCCCAACCGAGTTGAATCCGTCGATTGACCTCTCGGTCGAAGTTGGACTTACCTAATCGGACTATTTGTCCCAGGTAAACATACTCGTCAACAACTTCGAGCTTAGTGTTCCCAACAACTACCGGCATAGGTGTGACATGGACATTAAACATGATCTTTAAAAGGAAGTGTTAAAAGGATTTTCCATCAAGTACCTATAATTGCTGAATTTACCTACAACTTTGTTTAATACTATTAATTATTAAGCTATTCTATACTATATACACTATTCTAACTCATAATATCTGTGAAAACTATTAGAAAATTGCTATTAGTTTGTTTTCAGGTTATTGTGGTATTCATATTTCAATTGTTAATTTCTCAGAATTCCCATTAGATGCGATAAAACTAATATTAATTTTGTAATCTATAGATTATAAGGAATAAATCGACTTACATTTCATTAAAGTTCTATGAAATTCGTGGTGGGCCCATTCTCCATACAAAAACAAATTGTCTCCTTTGTTTAATGGAATATGACCGGAACGAAGCTTTATTGCTGTAATAATTTCTTGCCTTCCTATATTGCATCCTACAAACCAAAGGAAGCGGCAAAAATGCGGTTGTATCGTCTTGTACCAAATACCGTTTGACATTGACCTTTCATCAAAGTATTCGGACCACTTTTCTGTACAGTTTTCTCGGACATAAGATAAGATAAGAGTTCAGAGACATAAGGAACACAATCGAAATTCTCCCCATCACTTATCGCCTCTTTAGCAAGAACGTCTACCGCCTTATTTCCCTCTAAACCATTATGGGAAGGAACCCATTGTAAGACTATCCTTTTATGGTTTGATTTTATTGTTAAAATATTACTTAATAAGTCATAAGCCAATAGAAAACCACGAGACAGTAAAGTACATCTTTTTAAATGTTCGAGGGCACTGCGAAAATCTGTTAATATCAACAAGATGTCATAATTAAGTGACTTGACATAAGATAAGGCTTCCGCAATTGCAATGAGTTCTGCATGCATCACTGAATTTTCCTTACCTAAGCATAGCTTATTCGAGGTTTCGGGACTTTGGATTAGAGCACGAGGGGGACGGAGCGTTGACTTCATCAGACGAGACCTCTCCAACTTAACATTTAGGTACAGTGTGCCTCTAACCATTCGGTGATCGCTGCCGGTTTTCACCCTCGCGATCACTGAGACATCACTGAACAGTTGTCGTCTGGTCGTCATAATGAAGTCAATCTCATTTTTTGTCGAACCGTCGGGGCTCGACCAGGTCCACTTCCTGTGGGGCCGCTTCTTATTCTTCGAATCGTCTCGCGCGCAGACTTGACGACTTCCAGCCTCCCGAACAAGCTGGTTTCCGAAAGGGCTTTAGCACCATAGACCACATACATACCCTACGGCAAATTGTACAGAAGTCCGAAGAGTACAATTTGCCACTATGTCTGGTGTATGTGGACTATGAGAAAGCCTTTGATTCCGTCGAAATTTGGGCGGTGCTGCAGTCCCTTCAGCGGTGCCAAGTTGACTGTCGGTATATCGAAGTGCTGAAGTATTTGTACAGTAGGGCTACGATGGCTATCCGAGTACAGAACCAGAGTACGAAACCTATCCAATTGCAGAGAGGTGTAAGACAGGGTGATGTTATATCCCCGAAATTCTTCACCGCTGCATTGGAAGACGTTTTCAAGCTTCTGGACTGGAAAGGATGCGGTATTAACGTCAATGGCGAGTACATCACTCACCTTCGATTTGCCGACGATATCGCTGGAGGACCTAAGCACTATGCTCAATGACCTCAATAGTGTCTCCCAACGGATAGGTCTTAAGATGAACATGGACAAAACAAAGATCATGTTTAATGTCCATGTCACACCTATGCCGGTAGTTGTTGGGAGCACTAAGCTCGAAGTTGTTGACGAGTATGTTTACCTGGGACAAATAGTCCGACTAGGTAAGTCCAACTTCGACCGGGAGGTCAATTGACGGATTCAACTCGGCTGGGCAGCGTTCGGGAAGCTACGACACATCTTCTCGTGAGACATACCTCAAAACCTTAAAACGAAATTGTACAACCAGTGCGTGTTGCCAGTGATGACTTACGGAACTGAGACGTGGTCCTTCACTGCTGGCCGTATGAGGAAGCTCAAGGTCGCTCAGCGAGCTATGGAGAGGGCTATGCTCGGAGTTTCTCTGCGTGATAAACTTAGGAATAAGGATATCCGCAGTAGAACCAGAGTAACCGACATAGCCCAACGGATTAGTAAGCTGAAGTGGCAGTGGGCCGGCCATATAGCTCGAAGAACCGACAACCGATGGGGAAGAAAGGTTCTCGAGTGGCAGCCTCGTACCGGCAGGCGAAGTGTAGGGCGTCCACCCACTAGATGGAGTGACGACCTGGTAAGATATGCAGGAAGTCGATGGATGCAGGTGGCTCAGGACCGTGCTTTGTGGCATTCTTTGGGGGAGGCCTATGTTCAGCAGTGGACTTGTGAAGGGCTGTAATGATGATGATGATGATGAAGCATAGCTTAACATATTCTTTGGTTTGAATATCTAAAAATGCAGCACCTGTTCCTTCTTTATCCTTAGGTTCAGAAGTATAAATTTTATAGTAATTTGTAAAGTTTTCAGTTACATGTTTATGACATAAAGTTTTTAGGTAATGGGGATTGTATTTATGTTTAGGAGCATTTACAGATTCTATTTGAGGGATTATAGAATCGGATAAATCGAACTTGCTAAGCCACGAATTGAGTGACAACATTTCTTGATGTGTTCTTCTTCTTTGTGTGTTCTTTGAGATCTTGAAAAAAATACGAGTTTCTTTAAATAATCTATGGGTTTTAACTAGCAGCGGGGTTTTCCTATATCGCCAATAGAAGCTTTCTTTAAGTTTATCAAGGATATATAATAAATTTGTAATAATATTTTCATCAATAGACAATACAATACAATACTCTTTATTGTACACCAAGAAAAATGAAAATATCATAAAGAAAAAAAAAACAACTATTGAGTGAAATACAAAGGGCGGTCTTATTTCTACATAGCAATCTCTTCCAGACATTTCAGAAGAAGAAATAAATAAAAATAAGTAAAAGAACAAAGGGTAGGGTGCACTAAAGTTAAAAAAAATAAAATAAAAATAAAATACAGATACAAACTTATGCATTAAAAAGACAACATTCTTCAAGTAGATCAATGACCATAATTAAGTGGAGGAAGTGAGAGGTGTTAGAGAGACAAATAGTATTCCTTAATCTGTTTCTGGAACACATTTAAGGATTGAGCACTAGACTTACACTTTAACCAAAATTTACCTGCTAAATATCTGCTTCGAATAAACAACGGCTGCAAAAGCAATTCCGATTCCATTACATGGATAGGAGTACTCCTGACAAACCCACCAATTATCCGCATACACTGGTTTTGTATTATATCTAGTTTTGTCAAATGTGTTTTATGGCTATTATCAAATAAAAAAACTAGCATAATGCAATCTACTACGTACAATAGCTATATATAAGCGACGCAACTGAACTGGATGTACTCCCCACGCTGGCCCTATTAAAACTTAAAATATTTACGAAAATAAGGGCTTTCTCCTTTATTTCGATTATGTGCTTGACCCATCAAAGAGATCGATCTAACTATAACCCTAAATATTTAATGCTTTTAACAATTTTAAGGCTTCTTTTGTTAACCGTTTTATTTATGTTTTCTCTTACTCGTCCATTCTTAAATATGCATACTTTACTTTTTGATGGAGATATTACTAGTCCTTACTTAAAAAGTAAACTATTAAGAGTATTCAGAGCTAACTGTATATCAATAACTCCGTCACTGGTACTATCGCAATTCTTATATATAACAAAATCATCAGCATATTTAGAGATATAAACGTTCTTCACGCTTTTACATATATTAAGAGTAGCTACATTAAACAAAAGAGGAGATAACGGGTCTTCTTGGGCTAGACCTCGCCTCGTAAATCTACTGATACTCGCGTTATACACATATAGTTTAAGATGACGTTCATTAAGGAAACTACTAAGATATTGACAAATTTTCGTTCTTAGATTAAGTTGATCTAAGATGTGTAGTAATGCATTTATGTCAACATTATTATACGCATTGTCTAAATCTAAGAAGCATCTTATCGTTGACTGATTCTTTTAAAAACCTATTTGTATCCTTGACACCAAACTACTAAGACATCTAAGCAGGATCGGCTTATTTATCGCCTCCAGGTCCTTCAAAAGAATTATTGCCAAGGCAAAGTCAGAGCACATAGGCAGAATTGGCGAGAAACTAGTTCGCCTTCCTTCGTAAACCCGTTCATTCATGTCTCTCGCCGAGGCTGTCCAAGGGAATTTCTGTAAGCTATCACTACCATATCTGCACAGGGAGGACGACTTACTGGCCTAAGCCGCAAAAGACAAAGCCGACCTTTTAGGCTCCCTTTTTGCGCCCAACTCCACTCTTGATGACGGGGGGAAAACACCGCCGACTATCCCGCGGTATCAGTGCTCCATGCCGGACGTGCTGTTCTCACAGCGCTCGGTTCGCAAAGCATTCCTCTCCCTGGACATCCAGAAGTCGAGTGGGCCTGACGGAATCACCCTAATTGTGCTGAGGACGTGTGCTCCGGAGTTGGCACCAGTCCTAACGCGTCTTTTCCGATACTCCTACTCCCATGGCGTAGTCCCGAATTCATGGAAGACAGCTTTTGTCCATCCGATCCCAAAAAAGGCGACCGCTCAGACCCGTCCAACTATAGGCCTATCGCCATCACCTCCTTCTTCTCCAAAAGAATGGAATCCATTCTTAACTGCCAGCTCATGCAGTACCTTGAGGATCACCAGCTGATTAGTGACGCCAATACGGGTCGGGGTGGATCAGCTGGTGATCTTCTGGTCTACCTAACCCATAGATGAGCGGAGGCAGTAGAGTCCAAGGGGGAGGCGTTAGCCATTAGTTTGGACATTGCGAAGGCCTTCTATCGGGTTTGGGTCGATGTAGACGGTGCATGTTCCGACTACAAGCCTACTAACGCTGGTGTTCCACAAGGTTGTGTGCTATCACCAACGCTGTTACTTCTGCATATCAATGATATGTTGCTAACTGGTAACATTCATTGCTATGCGGATGACAGCACTGGTGATGCTCAATACACCGGCCGTACCAATATTTCTCGGGAAAATGTTGCCGAGTACCGGAACAAACTTGTGTCTGAAGTCGAGTCTTTGCTGAACAAAGTCTCGGATTGGGGCCGACTAAATCTAGTCCAGTTCAATCCCCAGAAGACAAAAGTTTGCGCGTTTACCGCTAAATAGAACCCCTTCGTCGTATCTGCTCAGTTTCAAAGCACTCCCCTTTTTGCCTCAGCCAGTATCACAATCCTCGGAGTCGACATATCGAGTGACTTGCAGTTTCGTGGTCACTTGGAAGAGAAGGCCAAATTGGCCTCTAAAAGCTTGGCGTGCTCAGCAGAGCGGGATACTATTTCATGCCGGCACACCGCCTGCAACTTTACAAGGCGCAGGTTCGACCTCACATGGAATACTGTTCCCATATCTGGGCAGGAGCTCCCCAGTGCCAGCTCCTTCCACTTTACCGCATCCAGCGCAGAGCGGCTCGAATCGTCTACGACCGAGTCCTTTCCGATCGGCTCGATTAATTGGCAATGCGAAGAGATGTTGCATCCCTTTGCATTTTCTTTCGCATTTACCATGGAGAGTGCACTGAGGAATTGTGCGGATTAATCCCAGCTGCTAAATTTCACGAACGCACATCGCGGCAGAACTCCCAAAACCATCCACACCATCTGGATGATTGGAGGTCCACCATTGTGATTTAGAAGATGTTTTCATCCTCGCACGACTTCCTTCTGGAATTGATTACCATCAGCGATTTTTTCGGACCTATACGACTTAAGGACCTTCAGGAAAAGAGCCTACTCCTTTTTAAAAGGCCACCAACGCATCTGCAATTCCCTCCCTGGTGTTGCAGTTATTCATGGGCTGCAGTAGTTACTTACCATCAGGTGAGCCGCACGCTCGTTTGCCCCCTGTCCTATAAAAAAAATTATGAAGGAATATTTATTTTTTAATGGATCATAATAATAGTTTAATATTTAAACGTGGTAGAGCCACGCCGCAACTATATTACGGTTGTAGCATGAATGGGTTGGCTCACAAAACCTAGCGTAAAATAGCAGCTTAATGCTGTTGTGTTTTGTATGATGAGAGTAGATATTCGGAGACCCTTTTTATTGGAAACGAGGTATTCTATCTGAGTCCTCAGGTACACACACACGCAGGTTGACAATTCATCTGCATTTTGAAGCTTGACATAGGATAAATATAGATATATATGGGCCACCGCATCCATTTACCATCAGGTGGATTGTGTGCTCGATTGTCTTCCTTATTCTTTTAAAAAACATTTTAATTTCAATAGGGAATGCCATCAAAAACATAACTTGTAAAAAAGCCAAGTCTCGCAACTCAGTTCTTCTACCGTAAAAAGTTGTGAGATCCATGTAATACCAAGTCGGTTAATTTATTCAGTCCCTACTTAAGGGTCCTTCTGTCTTAAGTTATTAAGTAATTAGCTAACCTAACAACATTTTATAGTGACCATATTAATATTAAAAATCTTGACTTGGCCATCGCATGAAAACACAATTTTATTTCTCAAGTAATACATATTTTATTAAATTAGATTGTTTAGTGCGATTGCCAAGTCAATTTATTTATTTAAAACATAAAAGATTTTTGATATTGATATGGTCACTATAAGATCTCACAACTTTTTACGGTAGAAGAACTGAGTTGCGAGACGGCTTTTTTTACAAGTAATATTTTTGATGGCATCTCACTTCTTTTTGTGGATAGTTACATCTAGGTACATATCTACACCTATTATTCCATTATATTATACATATATAGGTACACTGATTCATTCACTGCAAATGTAACTTTGTAATCCTGTATATAGAATTATATAGAATTACAAAGTTATATATGCAGTTAGTGTATCTCGAAAACTGGATGGAAATTGCAAAATATTTAAATTTTTCCTTGATTTATATCTTAAACAATAGTTGTATTCCAAATTTGAAACTTCAACGTTTGCTAGAAGTGCCTTACAGTTTTGATGATCGGTCAGTCAGTGAGTGACAAAATTAAGAAACTTTGACTATTTATAATTCTTAAACTGCTGGTTCAAATTTAATGAAATTTGAAATATACTGAGTTTATATAATTTCTACGTGGTTAATAATATAAATTAAGGCTTCTATTTTAATCTACAACGAAGTTATAGGGTTTCGAAAATGGCCTGAACTGCTTCGAGAAAAGGATGGTACGTCCGTGCCGCTATTTTGCTTGACTTTGCGGGGGCACTGCCGTGGCCCCAGATATTACTATGATCCAATCCTCAATTTAACACTACAATACTTGATATTTTTTTTAGCGTGTTAGTAATTTTTTTTAAATATCTATTCGTAAATAAATGTTCACACGTACCTACTTACAATTTTTATGCAGGATGACATCACTAAATTTATTTTTTATTATCGTTTTTTAACAACTTTATTTTATGTCATTTCAGCATTTCTATAACAAGGAAATATATTGAAACAAAAACATTATTCTTCCAGATACCTGGTAGGTCTGAAGAGTCTGAAGGTTTAAGCGAGCTAGTATAATTAGTCTGCGAGGCACTATATCTTAGTCTACACAGCGTGCAATAAATCTTTAGCCTTTCCTGTTTTTAAATGGCTGTACAAGATTATTGCTGGACTGCAGTAATCAATATTGCTTGCCGCTTGCCTATTGTAGCAATTATGGCAAATATCCCCTCTATCAGGCAGTCTATGGGGAAGTCTATCTTCAGCGGTAGACTTTTGATTGGCTGTAATGGTAATGTGAAGATAAAAAAATATAAAAAATAGGTAAGTGTGCATGGCGCAAGCGCGTCACTTCGACGATAAATGAGATGACTGAAATTTGTAAAGGCGTAGAGTTGATATTTTGATCAGGAATTCACGATATTTTCCTTCACCGTCAATAACGTGGTAAATCAGCTCTTAATTGCAATAAACAATTATTAAAACTGGAAGTAAAATAAATTTAAAACATTTTCATAAAAAATATGTTTTATTAAAAATGGTTAATTTTTATCTATCGTTTCCCTAACTGTATATACGATGATCTAAAAAGAAAAGAAGGTAGACAGGTTATACGCGCTAATTAGCAAACCTGAGTTCAGTCGTCACGTTATCGTCGCGTCATTGACAACGGTGTTGAAAGTAATTTGTGTTTTGTTTTTGCACCGAAAATGCCGTCGTGTGTGATGTGATTCTGCACTAATTACACAAGCAAGGTGAAGGAATCGTATTTTATTCGTAAGTTATATTATGCCCTTTTATTTTTTTTGGCATTTTTTTACAAATTCAACAATAGCGTATTTTAAAATATATTGTCAGAACAACTCAAGAGGGATAAAAATACCCAAATGACGGATTTTGAAAAAGAAGTGATCAAATAATATAAAACAAACAGACACAACAAAAACATAGGTATTTTCTGAGTATCGCCAATTCAAATAGTGTGCATATTTCTTGTGTTAGGGAAGGGTAAATTAACTATTATTTAATTTAATTATATATAGCATATAACAAAAACCTCGTTGGTCGTTTCAGGGACGTTTAAGTGTACACAACATAGGCATGGCAATTATGATAACGAATTTTTTTTAGTTGCTATAAATAGAATTATAGAGTTTCAAATGAGATAACTTACTAAATTTAACATTTCTAAAAATGTTATTTGCTTCTGAACTTACCGACACGTGTCGATATATTATTATTATCTACGGCCGCTGTGAGGTCACTGACACGGCTGCCACAAAGCCAGTCGCTGCGCGGCGAGCGCCTCCAAAGTTTTAGTGTTATTTAGACACAGTTATTCTCCGAAAACTTAAATTTAAAAATAATAGAAATTATAATGAAATATTTATTATTTTTATTTTTTTAATATGTGTTGGCAGTTTATGAATATTCCAATTCCCTTCTTGAATACCTAATAATATTTGATATGTTAATATTTGTTTTATATTTTATAATATCTTACAAATATCATTTTACGAAGTCACTTAACGAGGAAAATTCTTAGACCCCCTAAGTAGATAACGATGTTTTGACGTGATCTAACAGTTTCTGAAATTACGTTCATTACAATCTATCAAAGTCAACAACTGAACATAGGCCTACCTAACACATAAACTCGGGTTGGCAACCGCAGTTTTTTTACTTTAGATCTAGTTGTTGTTAAGAAGATGCTGTGAAGATGGAGCCACACCCACGGGACGATTTGTGCTAGTGGATATTCTTTCAACGCCAATACACATTATTGTTTGAATTAAATATGTCATAAACTTCCACTTCGTTTCTAAATCGATCTGGTAAAAATATTGAAAAGAAGGTTACTTCAAGCATAAAATATCCTAATTAGTTCCAAATTTGCAACTATTTGTAGAAGAAATTTACTATGTATTTTTCATATGAAAATTTATTCAATAAAGAATATGTTATGTTATGTATGTTATTAACAGTGGTAGAGCCAGGCGGCAGCTTTTGCCGTCGCATGGATGGGCCGGCTCGAACCGGGGTCGTACCACAACCTCACAGAATACCAGCGTGAAGTAGAGGTTTACCTCTACGTTTCGCTTGGTGAGTGCAGGTGGCCGGGGGCCCTTTTTACTGGAAATGAGGCATCCCATCCTAGTGCTCACGGATGAAAACGCATCTGCATTTTGATCTGTAACAGAGGATAGATGTAGATGTCTATGGGCCGCAGCAACCACTTACCATCAGGTGGACTGTGTGCTCGTTTTTCACCCTTATACTATAAAAAAAATGTAACCGAAATATTTTTTTAAATAAATTCATGTACAAGAATGTAATAAACAAAACAAAATTACTATAAAATACGCGGCGTTTCGCGCGCTAAACAAAACTTAGAACCGTTAGCGGACGGAGGACTTAGGTTTAGGAAAAACCCAAGTGATCAAAGGTAGCGTCCACTATTTGTCGACTAACTTATTTTGATCCACTTATTTTGATCTACCTAATATCTATTAATTATACTGTGCTAATATTGTGTAGTAATATTTAAAAATATATGAAGTTTTATGAACATTAAATTTTTTCAGAATTCAGTAGTCTAATTAGAAATAAAAATAAGGATTATTTATCATTAATAAAAATGATAATTAGTAGATTTTGAAAAACACAGCCGCATAACAGTAAGTATATGATGTTGTGCGGATTTATCCCACAATTTTAAAAAAAATTCTTGTTATTGCAGTGTTTTAAATGTATTTTTACTAATCCCTAGCTATAATTTTATTTGTTAATAACACTTACGGGCTCTGTCTGAAGTAAATAAATAAATAATAACTATTATCAAAAATCACAACAAGTTTCCTTGAGTCAAAAAAGACCAAAATTATGTTATAGAGTACAGTCGATTTGCCACGCCCACATACAACAAATAAAGGCTTCAGTATTGCGCGTGCGTTGGTATTGATAGCTGTTTTCGCCCGCGTAAATTACTTTCGGACTGATCTGTTTTTTATATTGCGAAATTAAGTAACCGCCGTGAGTGACTTGTGTTGTGTGCGATGTGTAACTCAAAAGAGGAATATTTTAATTGATGTCATTTTTGATGTGTCTCGGGGAATGTGACTGCAATTATGCAGAAGCACGAAGAATTTACGAGGAGCGCTTTGCTACTCCGCGAAATATACAATTGCCGTCGGCGATGACGTTCCAACGATTTCACGTTCGTACATACAATACTGGCTGTGTGCATGGCCGTGATCAACAACGAATAGATTTAGAAAGATTGAGAATGTACAACGATGACATCAAGGAGCACATTCTCGACATGTTTGGAGAAGATCTAACGCAAAGCACGCGCTCGGTGGCACGTGAACTAGGTGTGAACCATATACGTGTTTGGACAACATCACCCGTATCATTATCGTCGAGTTCACTGTCTTCTTACCAATGACTACGAGCGGAGAATGGATTACTGTAGATAGTTACTCGATAAGGTTGAAGGAGATCCTGAGTTTTTGAAATGCGTACATTTTACGGATGAATGCTTTTTTGTTAGAACAGGCGTATTTAACGCTCATAGTGAACACGTATGGTCGACGATTAAACCGCATTCCTATAAACCAATTCATCGATGGAAAATCAATGTTTGGGCGAGAAGTTTTTCTTAAATTATTTAAAAAAAGTATTTTCTTGACCACACGATGAGAGTTCAAAACTACGGAAGCTTTTTGCGAGAAAAATTAAGCAATGAACTTGACGAAATAAATTTAGACAAAGTTCGTTGCATGTGGTTTCAACACGATGGCGCACCACTGAATTTCTCCCGTTGTGTAAGAAACTTTTTGAATACTGAATTCGGTGCGAGATAGATTGGCCGTGGTGGACCGGTCTACTGGCCGGCGCGTCACCTGATCTTACACCTTTAGATTTTTATCTCTGGGGTGCGATTAAACAGGCTGTATTCCAAAAAATATGCGATACCAGAGCGGAAATGCGTACACAAATAGTCACATTCTATGAAAAAATAAAGGCCGAAGTATCTGTTATGCAACGCGTGCGTTCAGACATTATAAGCCGGTGTCGCAAATGCATAGAGGTACAAGACGGACATATTGAACAATATCTTCGTGGTTGCCAAGTAGACATAGTGATAAGTTAGTATTTGTGTATAATTACCACAATCGGTCGAAATACAATTTTAAAAGTTGTGATAATCGACCACTAAAGTGATAACAGCTGAGGGATGTGCCGAGGTCACGACCTTAGTCAAGTTAGTGTAGGTATGACACGCGCGCGCCCTGTCTTTAATGTACGCCACTGCCGGCCGCCGCTGCTTGCAGCTTCGCTTTAGTTGCTTGAAAATTCCAGGCAGAGGTAATCAATCCACATTAAATTTACAAATATAATTGAATTAAAATTTAATTTGATTATTTTTATGTCGAGTTTTCTGAAGTAAAGTTATTTATAAACGTTTGAATACTGATTCTGATAACGAACTTAACTGGAACCACAGGGTTTTTGTAACATATTGTATACAAATATTTTAAATATAAATAAACTATTAAATTAGCTAGTATACAACCCCGTCTAGTGGCGGGCTAAGAATACCCCCTACCCTATATTTTCCCGAGGGTGTCGTAAGAGGCGACAGAGGAAAACTGAGGTAGAAGATAGATAGCAACATCTTTCTGATAAAAGCAAAAGGCAATAAAAAACTGCGGTTGCCAACCCGCTCGGAAATATATCCCCCAATGAATAGAGTTACGAAGAGACGGCCCCCAGTCTCCAGCGGCCCCGCTTTTTCTGGCTACGGTGGCGACCATGGTATCGGCGGGGCTGGGAGTGCTAAGAATTTTCGGTAGAGGTTAGGTTTCCACCTAAGACGACTCGACCTGGCAACATATAACGTAGCATTTGACGACTGACGAGAAGATCCTGGAGCTGGAAGAAGAGACAGACAAGTTGCGCTGGAATGGAATATCATAGGATTATCCGAGTTCCGAAGAGAGGGGGAGGACACGGTAATCCTTAAATCCGGCAACTTATTCTATCACCAGGAGGGTGACCATTTGTCCCAAGAAGGTATCGAATTTATTGTCCACCAGTCTCTCGTTAACAACGTTGTAAAGATAGAGAGTGTGCCGACGAGGGTTGCGTATCTTATACCCAGAATCACTGTATTGAAGGTCATACAGGTTTACGTATCAACCTCGGCACATCTCAATGAGGAGGTGAAGAAATGAATGAGAATATATCTCGAGCCATGCATTTCTCCAAAACCCACTATACAGTGTTTATGGGAGATTTCTACGCAAAACTAGGCACAAGAGTGAACGGTGAGCTGAAGGAAGGGAAATTTGGGATATGGCAACGGAAACCAGGGGGCCAGCAGCTGGCCGACTTCATGGATAAAAATAGACTCTTTATGATGAACTCTTTCTTAAAGAAGCGGCCCTACAGGAAGTGCACCTAGTCGAGCCCCGACGGTTCGACAAAAAATGAGATTGTCTTCATTATGACGACTAGACAACATCTGTTCAGTGATGTCTCAGTGATTGCGAGAGTGAAAATTGGTAGCAAATGGTTAGAGGCTAACTATACCTAAATGTTAAGTTGGAGAGGTTTCGTCTCATGAAGTCAACACTCCATCCCAACGCTTTCAGCTCAAGCTACAAAACCGTATGCAGTGCCCAGAAGATTTTAATGCAGTGGAGGATATCAATGACAAGCACGTGGAAACTGTCCATGCGGTCGGAGCTAAATTCTGCAAGACCTGCCACAAAATAACACGAAATTATCCGATTATACTCTTAATCTCATGAATGTTAGACGGGAAATGAAGCTGTAGTCTTCAGCAGATTTGACAGCGCACAAGCAACTGAACAGACAGATCTCCAAACGCATGCGGCGAGACTTACGCAACTTCAATACAGCTCGTATTGAAGAAGCGATAGAGAGGAACCAGAGCTCCTAAGTCTTTGCCAGAAAGAGCCAACTGTTGAAGCTGAAGACCGAGTGTGGCAGCGTTGTTTCCGGGGCACCTGAGATTTTGAGTAAGATTGAGAGTTTCTATGGGCACTTTTACACATAATCGTTGAAACCACACGCAAGTGTGAGTAACGATCTAAGAGCAAGTATTATCCGACACCATTACGATGATATTCTGGACGTCAGCCTGAGCGAGATTAAAAGGGCTCTCCAGCACCTTTCCAACGGCATGACCCCAGGAGAGGATAGAATTACAACGAAGCTTTTGAAAGCGGGTGAAAAACCGGAACTTGATGTCCTTCAGAAGGTCTTTAATTTTATCCTTCATGGTGGCAATACACTTGAGGCGTGGAGCAGAGGTGCGGTGGTCTTGTTCTTCAATAAAGGCGACAACGTTCTCTAGAAGAAGTACAGACTGATGTCCCTTCTGAGCCGCGTCTACGTGCTATTTTCATACAGACATACATAGGCTACACCAAAAGTATCGGGAATGGAATATTTCCACTGTTCCTGTTATATTAAAATCTTTTTAATTTAAAAAAAATTGAAAATAAATCGAGATACGACAAAGGGGTTCTTTTTAGAGATAAACGCGCAAACTTGTGTCTTCTGAGGATTAAACTGGACTAGATTTAGTCGCCCCCAATCCGAGACTTTGTTCAGCAAAGACTTGACTTCAGACACAAGTTTGTTTTGGTACTCGGCGACGATTTCCCGAGAAATATTGGCACGGCCGGTGTATAGAGCATCACCGGTGCTGTCATCCGCATAGCAATGAATGTTACCAGTTAGCAACATATCATTGATATGCAGAAGAAACAGCGTTGGTGATAGCACACAGTCTCGTGGATCACCAGCGTTAATAGACTTGTAGTCAGAACATGCACCGTCTACAGCGACCTTGATGCTCCGATCTGCAAGGAAGTTGATGATCCAATCGCACAATTTCTCGGTAAGCCCATAGGAAGGGAGCTTCGAAAGAAGCGCTTTGTGCCAAACCTGATCGAAGGCCATCGCAATGTCCAAACTAACGGCCAACGCCTCCTCCTTGGCCTCTACAGCCTCTGCCCATCTATGGGTCAGGTAGACCAGAAGATCACCAGCTGATCGACCCCGACGGAAACCGTATTGGCGGTCACTAATCAGGATCACCAGATCCTCAAGGTACCGCATGAGCTGGCAGTTAATAATTGATTCCATTATTTTGGAGAACAAGGAGGTGATCGCGATAGGCCTATAGTTGGATGGGTCTGAGCGGTCGCCTTGTTTAGGGATCGGGTGGACAAAAGCTGTCATCCACGAATTTGGGACTACGCCTTGGGAAGAGGAGTACCGGAAAAGACGCGTTAGGACCGGTGCCAACTCCGGAGCACACGTCCTCAGCACAATTGGGGGGATTCCGTCAGGCCCACTCGGCTTCTGGATGTCCAGGGAGAGGAGTGTTTACGAACGGAGCGCTGTGAGAACAGCACATCCGGCATGGAGCACTCACACCGCGGGATGGTCGGGGGTGTTTTCCCCCCGTCATCAAGAGTCGAGTTGGACGCAAAATGGGAGCCTAAAAGGTCGGCTTTGTCTTTTGCGTCTTGGCCCAGTGAGTCGTCTTCCCTGTGCAGAGATGGTAGTGATGGCTTACAAAAAATCCCTTGGACAGCCTTGACGAGAGACCAGAATGCACGGGTTCCCGAAGGAAGGCGAACTAGTTTCTCGTCAATTCTGCCTATGTGCTCTGACTTTGCCTTGGCAATAACTCTTTTGAAGGAGCTGGAGATTAAGTTATACTTCTTTTTAAGGTCTATGCTCAAAGACCTCAATAGTGCCTCCCAATGAATATGTCTTAAGATAAACATGGACAAAACAAAGAACATGTATTACGTTCATGTCACACCTATGCCGGTAGTTGTTGGGAGCACTAAGCTCGAGGTTGATGATGAGTATATTTTCCTCGGAGAAATAGTCCGACTAGGTAAGTTCAACTTCGACCGATAGGTAAATTGACGAATTCAACTCGGCTGGGCAGCGTTCGGGAAATTACCGCACATCTTCTAGTCAGGAATACATCAAAACTTAAAAAAGAGACTGTACAACCAGTGGGTGTTGCCAGTGATTTATAGAACTAAGAGAACTAAGATAAATAGAGTGAGTAGTAAAAAGTATATTTTTGGTTACCGATTACCGTATATAAATACTCAAGAAAGTACTAAACGCTTCGTTTTAATAATTATTTGTATGAATTTACTTGCCTCCCATCCGGCTTGTGTATAGCTCCGTTTATTTTTACGAAATTAGTGAAGCTGGTTCTGACAGTGTATTGTTGTAAGAACCATAAATTTATAGCGTATTTAGATTTTGGCAGACGACTATAGTTCGTGCTTAAATTCAATAATAGAAATTATTATTTCTATCAGGTCTGTGATAAATTATGATAAAGGTGTCCTACGCTTAGCAAAACACAGAAATTTATTGTACGTCTATTGAATTCACAGCATATGACCCAGAAATATGTTCTAAATTGATATAATTAGATTTGAAATGATTACGAATATGTCTTCCAAATCGTTAGTCGAAACAAGAGAAGTCGCTCAATTTCAAGTTACACTTACAGTTACATGTTACACGTCTAACCGTAGCTTATGGCTTGATGTATTCTAAGCGTATTGGAAAATATCGTTCTCGTTCACAAAATTTAACGTTTCGTAAAGAATGACATGGATAAATCTAAAGAAAATTGAACGACTTTTTATGGAAATCTTTTTGATATAATGTTAAAGGGGACCTCTTGAAATAAGCCATCCTATGTAGGTTATTCCTGCTAATTAAAAACTGAAAATAGCCCCCAGGAATAACAGACATCAGAGTTTTATACGTAGTCAGAAAGTTTAAACGGTTAAAAACTATTTATTATAATATATTCCGCATTGCACATTGTAGAGCCATGCTGCAGCAATATTATGGTTGAAGCACGCCTGTGTCAGCTCTACCGTTGAAGGGTCACGCTTTATTGGACTACCAGACTAAAATAGCAGCTTAAGGCAACAGTGTTTCGTATAATAAGTATAGAGAGTCTGAGACATATTTCACTGGAAATGAGGCATTCCACGTTAGTCCTCAAAATAGACAACGCATATGTATTTTGATTGTTGGTCGATGGTAGATAAATATGTCTTTGGGCCATGCATGTACTTACTTTCAAGTGGACTGTGTGCTCTTTTGTTACACTTCTTCTATAGAAAATAGCAGTATTGAAATAACATTTAAAAAAATTACTGAAAGTGTTTTAATAATTTATTTATTTAATTTATAAGTAAGAAAGCTTCTTTAGAAAGGTAAAAGGGTATAAATCTATATAAATTAATAAAATCGAAGTGTATTTTTGTAATGTCCCATTAACTGCTTATTACTACATGCATAACAAAGTACATACAGTAGATACTTATAACAAATAAACAATTATTAAAATTTTTGTCTTTCTGTCTGTTTGTTCCGGATAATATCCAAAATGGCTGGACCGATTTTGATGGGATTTTCACTGGCAGATAACTGATGTAATACATACTAACTTAGGCTACTTTTATTTTAGAAAAAGAATTAGGGTTCCGCGCAAAAAAAATTAAAATCTGAAGTTACACGCAGGCGAAGTGGCGGGGAACAGATAATATTAATTAAGAGTATAATAAAATATAAATATTGCTAAAATCTATAAAACCACAGCCTATAACGTAACACTAATAATATTTTGTTAATTTGCTTATATTTAATACCAAGCTAAAATGAGAGTAAATCAAATATCATAAAATGAAATACCAAATAATCCAAAAATTGTATATGGATATAAAACATAATTTGTATGCGGTAAACTTTTATATTCAGAGGCTGCCTTTTCCGTTTGAAGGCAATAATTAAGTGAAGCTCGAACTAAGCTCAAGAGAAACTAGTATATTCTTAAGCAATATGCAAGGACTTACAAGCTAGCAAGATTTCATTAACTATGTTCAAAGTGTCCTAGAGTATTAACTGGACAAGTTAATAAGTAAACGTTGCACGGTATGGTGTAAAGCCACTTTAAAATTAATTAATGATTTTGAATATTAAAAATTGGTATTAAGTATTTTTGACACTCTCACTTTGAGATGTTTTTGTGTGATTGTAAATTATAATTCACTTTCTTTATTAAATCAATACTTTATTATTTCTCCATTTCACAAAATATCCAAATTTTTTCAGATAAGATATTGCTTAAATCACATCTCACATTGTTCAGGTATTGGAAGATTGTTCAATAATAATTAAAATTTTATGTTAAAACAGTTTAATAAACAAGTAAAAAATATAAGATTAAAATATGTTGAATAATGCTAAATGTTAAAGTTAATGTTATAATCTCAAATATTATTTTAATGAGTTCGCTTCCGTTGCCGTTACGGTAAATAAAATATACACTACCCGGTTACGGTGAAAACCTGAACTAACTCAATTTTAGTAATTGTCAAACTACGCAATACAATCGCTATACATTGCATAAAGTGTTAACGCCAGCAGAAATGTACTGTTGGACCGTACATCTCCGTGCTATTTCCGTGATCTTTAACTGTTGAGTTCATCACCATCGATTCAACTATTTTGACGATTACCCCGAACAGACAGACATACAAAAAAAGACAAACATTTTACAAATCGTTTTTTATGTCTAAGAATGTCTTAGTGGCACGCAAATAACTTCCTAAACTCGATAAAATAAGTTATTTCGATATTACAGGCAGAAACTTCAATTTTATTTAGATCTATTAATGAGGCAACGTGTCGTTTAGATTTTAGTTAACCTCGGTTGTTAGGAATGGTTATGAAACTAATACACACATGTACTCAGGTATAAGTCAATAGTGTTGATTTGGACATATAAGAGGCAGTACATCTGTCCCGTACAAGACGAAAAAATGTAAGAACAGCTCAACGTTTCGGCTTTAACTACTTCAAATTTTATGTCGCGTTACTCTGTTTACTCGCGTTCTTCTTGTAATATTTCCTTGCTCCTTTGTCTTTTATGTGTTGACTGGAAGAGAATGCCAAAAGACAATAATTTTGCCCTTTGTAATCATTTTATTTAAGTGTACAATTAAGATCTGAAAGAAGATGTAGTGACAAAAATTGAGAAAGGTATGCTGAAATGGTTTGGCCATGTCGAGATAATGAATGAAGAACGATAGACGGAAAAGGTGTATAAGGCGAGTGTGAATAAAAGTGTTGGAAGGGGTAGATCTAGGCAGACGTTTCTAGACCAAATCAAGGACGTCTTGAAAAAAGGCCAGGTCAAGATTACCCTCAACCGAAGAGCATGTATGAAGGGAATAATGAAAGTGGACGAAACGAAACAAGTATGTAAGGATCGTAGCAAGTGGAAAGAAGTGGTCTCTGCCTACCCCTTCGGGAAAGAGGCGTGATTATATGTATGTATGTATTAAGAATACATAAATAAAAATAAATATAGAGCCGGAAACTCTTATTCCGGAAACATCTGCATTTTGTTTGTTGATCGAGGGTAGTGCACCTGATGGTAAGTGGATGCTGTGGCCCATAAACATCTACATTTATCTTCAATTAAGAATCAAAATGCAGATGCGTTGTCACCCCGGAGAACTACCATGGAATGCATCGTTTTCAGTAAAAAATTTCTCCAGTTCTCTGCACTTACCATACAAAACACAGCATCACGGTAGTAGTTCTGTGATACTTCCCAGTCGAGCCAACCCATACATAGACCGACACAACCATAATGTAGCTGCAGCGTGGCTCCACTACGTAAAATTTACCGTGAAATGGTATAATGATATCCCGTAGGTGTCATAAGAGTTCTAAAACAGAAAATTGGAAGCAGCATCTTTCTAATAATAACGCAAAATTATAAATCTGTGGTTGCTAACCCGCTTGCCAAACGTGGCAACTATGAAATTTTTTTCCCTTTGAGCCCTGTAATGGATTATTAGAATGGATGATATCATATTCATCATCATCACCATTGCATTCCTTCGCAAATACACTACTGATCATAGGCCTCCAAACTTCGCATACCGATACGAGGCTGCCACACGAGAACCTTATATCCGCATCAGTTGTCGGTTCTTCGAGCTATATGAGATCATTGCCACATCAGCTTACAGTTAGTTACTGTGGTCCTACTGCAGATATCCTCATTTTTAGTTTATCTCGCAGAGAAACCCCGATCATAGCCATACCTTGCTGAGTGACACTGAGTTGAATGATATATTTGTAATAAAATAAAATAAACACATTTTCTATTTAAAAAATATAAATTTAAAACTTGTTGATTCCATTTAATATATTTTTAATACTATAGGATGTGCAGTTATAAGATAATACCATTAATTATATCTCTGTGCAAGCATTTGGCAAAAATAAAAAAAGGCAAAATTCACAATACCATAAGCTAAAATAGCTCGATTTAATTTTCGGATGCTCTTGTGTATGTTTTCTTTTTGTCCAATAATAGACGCAACGGGCTATCATTTGAGAAAAAAGAATGTAACTTTTAAGCCTTCTTAGCGTTGTCGGTAAATTGTATGCGAAAGTGTTGATTGAAAGGGTTGTGAATGAAACAGACGAGAAAGTATTGGATGTACAAGCGGGATTTAGAAAGGGAATGGGATGTACGGATCAGGTCTTTTCCTTGCGGTGCATAGCCGAAAAGTGTTTGGCTAAAAACAAGAAAGTCTACTGCGCCTTCGTAGATCTAGAAAAGGCCTATGATAGAGTGGTGAGGAATGAATTGAGGTCAGCACTGTCCATGAACGGTGTGAGCAGTATCCTCATACGAGCATTGCAATCTCTTTATAGGGATTCTAGTGCTTGTGTAAGGATAAACGGGGCATACACTGAATGGTTTAATATCGAAAAAGGTGTTAGACAGGGATGTGTAGCGTCACCGTGGCTGTTTAATCTGTTCATGGACAATTGTTTGACAGATTTAAAATAGAATGAAAGTGGGTTGAGAATGAATGAGTTACTCGTCAAATGTTTTCTCTATGCTGATGACCAAATATTACTTGCGTCTTCGGCCGAGGAGTTGCAGGAGATGGTAACTGCTATGAGTGGAACTTTTGTTAGAAAGGAAATGAAGATGAATGTAAGGAAGACGAAAGTGATGGTGTTTGAAAAAGATGAGGCAGTGACAGACTGCAATATCGTGATTGAAGATGAACAAATTGAACAGGTGAAAGAATTTGTGTATCTGGTGTCAAAGTTTACAAGAGATGGAAAGTGTGAGAGTGATATCGAAAGAAGAGTGAATGCAGGAAACATGGTGAATGGAGCTTTGCACTCCTTTATGAGCAGTCGGAAGGTGTCTAACAAGGCTCGTTTGGCTGTGCATGAGGGGGTGTTGGTTCCGACACTCATGTACGGAAGTGAAAGTTGGGTATGGCAGAAGAAACATGAAAGCAGAATAAATGCAGTTGAGATGAGAGCATTGAGAAGTATGATAAGAGTTAAACTGAGTGACAGGATAAAAAATAGTGAGATAAGGAAACGTTGTGGTCTGAAAGAAGATGTAGTGACAAAAATTGAGAAAGGTATGCTGAGATGGTTTGGCCACATCGAGAGAATGAATGAAGAACGATTGACGAAAAAAGTGTATAAGGCGAGTGTGAATGAAAGTGTTGGAAGGGGTAGACCTAGGCGGACATTTCTAGACCAAATTAGGGACGTCTTGAAAAAAGGCCAGGTTAAGAGTACCCTAAACCGTATAGCATGTATGTAGGGAATAATGAGAGTGGACGAAGCGAAACAAGTATGTAAGGATCGTAGCAAGTGGAAAGAAGTAGTCTCTGCCTACCCCTACGGGAAAGAGGCGTAATTATATGTATGTATGTATGTAACTTTTAACAAAAAATAAAACCGATTTCAAAAAATCAATCCTTTGAAACACTATGTTGGCACCTAAAAGTTAGTACGTGGAAATTATTATAATATTTTTAGTTTTTTCTCGATTGTCGTCTCCGATCTAAAATTCGGGCTTAGCTTCGGATTAAGGCACATTCGACAAAAAAAAAATCACATTAGGTAAAAAATTCGACTTTCACCAAAATGGGCGGAAGTTTTAGCCGAAGGCGAAGGTGCAAGCGCTGCAAATTAACGAACTGTTACGGATGAACGAGAGCGCGATTGACTTGGCGATGCAATTTTTATCATGTCTAGATATACTTCTAGAGACGATTAAAATTATCTTTTTAAATTATACAGTCAATATAAACCTTTACTTTAAAAGTTTTAAAATGATTTATTTTGTTAATTTTAGCCAATCTTGAAATAAATTTCTTAGGGGTTTTAAGCCTGCGGCTTTAGACGAAGGTTGTCGTGATAGGCGATTAATCGATTTTGGCAATCGGTTGGATAATATTAGAGAGTAAATTTTTATTCAAAGTTTTATTGGGGATAATCAATTATCAAAAGCTCAAGGGAACATCTAGAATATCTTTAAATAGTTCCAATAAAACCTTCATCCCCCTATTATACTACCGTTAGGAGTGGGAGTTTTTTTCAAACTTAAATACAAACACTACTGATGTATAGCCAATAAAATAATCTTCAATCAGTTCAACCGGTTCCAAAAATCAGTACAAATACGATCAAACGACATATATATTATCAAAAAACATCCTCTGCCGAAAATAAAACCTTATTATAAATTTTTTTGAAGTCGGTTATTACAGAAAATTTAAGGTAAGTGCCTAGCCACTTACTATCGGGTGAACTCTTATGGCCGGCTTACATTATCTTAAAGTACATTAGTTGCACTCAAATGCGAGTGCTTGTAACAAATACGAGTATAAAAAGCAATTCTTTTTGATTTTAGAAGAAAAGCGGGAATTGTGCGTTCAATCGTACATTAGAAACACTCGTTCTCGAGTGCTACTAATGTACTCTCCTAAAGCACTGATCCAATACTCTGAGGAATTCTTATATTTAATATTATGTATATGTTTTGTTATATTATTATGTTTCTTGGAAACCAATCTAACGATTTTGATGGAATTTGGTAATTAGACAATGTTTTACTCTCTAAGTTTATCTAGATAGGTTTATTCCCAGCTAATCTTGGTTTCCCAGGTACCTACTTCGTAAACTCGATGTGACGGCTCATTATTATTATTAATAAATAATAATTAAATTTAATATAAAGACATCTAAAAATATCATAGAAATTATATTTTAAACCATTAAAATGCATTAATACGCATAAAGTTCATTTCTAATATTGAATATTATAGTATAGTAAACGCATAATGTCTTTAAAAGTCTCTGAATTTAATAAAAACAGCTTTAAATTCAAAATGTATTAAATAATACAAGTACATGCAGTGGCGTAGCTACCCAGGGGCTAGGTGGGGCAGTGCCCTGGGCCCCTAAGCTAAAGGGCCCCTCGGTCTTCAAGAAGGACGTTCGAAAAGTTATGTACTATCCTACTTGTGTAAAGAATTTTCGAGTTTTAACTTTTTGACTCCTGACCCCGAACGAATATAACATTGTTAAAAATAATTGTCTACTTCGTTTTATTGTCTTTTTTATCTAGAAGAGGGAGACAAACGAGCATGCGGTTCACCTGATGGTAAGTGTCGACCGGCTATTAACAATGAATTTGTTATAGCAGGGAAATTGTAGGCGCATTGCGGCTTTTTAAAAAGGAGTAAGCTCGTTTCTTGAAGGTCCCTAAGTCGTATCGGTCCGGAAAAATCTTCGGTGGTAAGCGATTCAACAAAGAAGTCATGAGGAAGAAAAATCCTAGTAAATCGGACAGTAGTGGACCGCTAAACATGGATTTCTGAAATGCGTTGATGAAATTTTGTGGCTGGAATTAATCCGAATATTTCCTCTGAACACTCTCTGTGGTAAATGCGATAGAAAATGCAAAGGGATGCAACACCTCTTCGTCTCGTCTTTTGTCTTCGTCAGTCGTCGACGATTCAAGTCGCTCTGCGCTGGAGGCGTTCAAGTGGAAGGAGCTGGTACTAGGAAGCTCTGGCCCAGGGATCAGAACACTATTCCATGTTAGGTCGAACCTGCCCCTTGTAAAGTTGCAAGCAGTGTGCCGTCATAAAATACTGTCCCGCTGTGCAGAGCACGCTAAGCGGCCAGAGGCCAATTCAGCATTCCCTTCTTAGTGACCATGAAACTGCACGTTTTACAATATGTTAACGCCGGATATTCCGATACTGCCTGAAGTAACAAGGGGAGGGCCCTGAAATTGAGGAGTTATGACAAACGGTTTATTTTTAGTGGTAAACGCGCAAACTTTTTTTATGTAGTAGAGCCATGCTGCAGCTATAACAGTAGTATAGTTTTAGCACGAATAGGTCGGCTCACCCGGGGAAGAATCACGCTCACGCAGAATACCTGCGTAAATTAGCAGCTCAACGCTGCTGTGTTTCGTATGGTGAGTGTAGAGAACCGGAGACCCATTTTACTGGAAAAGAGGCATTCCATCTTAATCCTCACAGGTGACAAAACATCTGAATTTTGATTCGTAATCAAGGATAGATGTAGATGTCTTGGGCCACAGCAACCACTTATCATCAAGTGGAATGTGTGGTCATTTGTGACCCTTATCCTATAAAAAAATTATGTCTTCTAGGCATTGAACTAAATTAGATACGTTACGAACGGTGCCAACTAGGGAGCAGCACAATGGGAGGAACTCCATCAGGCCCACTCGACTTGACGTCTGGGTAAAATAGTGCTATGCGCACCGGGCGCAGTGTAAATCGTATCGTACCGAACTGAAGGTGAAATTATACTTCTTTTTAAAAGCGCCGGTGAAGCACTCCTATTAGAGCGCGATGTAATTTTACAGGAACGACCAAACCAAGCACCACAGATGGTAGAATAAAGATTTCTATTCCCTTAAGTACCACATCAGCGACAGAAGCACGTTGGGATTATCCGGCGAAAAGCATACCCGGCCCTGTCCTCAAGGGAAGAGTGCAAAAAAGACCGCATCCTGTCCCAATCCACCAACCTATAGTGCCAACACGGTGGCGATCTGCAGAAATCAACCGCGGTGGGAGTGTGAGTGGCACCAGACAATGGTCCAATTAGCCAAGAGGAGCGTCAACGGAGACCAGTTATCCGTCCGGATGAGAGGTCAGCAGAAGGCCCAACAGGGAAAATGCACGATCTTCCACATCTAGAATCCGCATAGGTGGAGTAACCATTTGTGTGGGACCATACGCCGAGGTAAAGTCATAAACAGATCTTCCCGCATGATCGGTTGAACTTACCAAGGATTACAATCTCTGCAGATGGTACCTGTTTTAGCACGGAGTTTGCAGCGATTTGGACGTGGTCGATGAGTTGATCTGTGTGGGCATTACCTATAGAGTCACCCGTAGACGCAAGGATGGTCGTCGCTGACCTTCAGGTTTGACGAGGTGTCGAGAACAGATGTCCATGACAAAGGTATTCTAATTTGTACCTCGGATAGGTGAGATGTATCGACTGGAGGGGACACCTGAGTTTCGTTTAGAAAGAGCAAGGTCGGCTTCGCCGTTTTCAGGCGGTGCCTAGTGGGCATAGTTAACACGTTAGCTGCCATGTCGGACTAGATATGTGATGATATGTAAAAATGAAATTTCGTCAATTGTATTAGCAACGGTAATTAAAGTTAGACATATAAAGGTACAAAAAATTACTTATGAGAAGCATTGAAACAATTAAGACACAAATGAGGTTTTTCTGGACAGACGACTTTTTTGTCTTTTTGCGAGCTTGTAGTCTTCCTAGATTCTTGACATTGTTTTTGTAACAATGTTGGCAGTTCCTACGAATATTTTTAGAAACGCCTTCTTTCCGTGTAAGCTTATGTATTCCTCGCAATGGTCTTACTGGTCTTGGTGTATCTATTTCCTGTGGAGTAGTCATTAGAATAGAATAGAATAGAATAATTTTTTATTCAATATTGATTATTACATAATTCTTATTGAAAGTCATTTTTTTTATTTACCACTGGTTCGGAAAATACTTCTGTCCTGGGAAGAACCAGCAAGAAACCCAGCGGGATTTTTTTTTCAAACATCACGTAACAATAATTTCGTTTATACAATTTTAAATGATTTTTCATAGAACCAGCATGGTGGTGTACTTCATTCATCATCTTATTCCCAGGGGTTATTTTCATTCATGTATTCCTTGATATTATAATAACCCTTTTTGTACAGTTTCTCTTTAATAAAACTTTTAAACTTGTATATTGACAAACTTTGAATATGTTCTGGGATTTTGTTGTAAAAGCGTATACAAGCCCCATAAATAAATTACTGATTCTGTGGAGTCTAGTAACTGGTATTACAAGCTTATGTTTGTTCCTAGTGTTTAATGTATGCACATCCTTATTCTTATTAAAGCTATTTATGTTTTTATGTACATACATTACATTTTCATAAATATATTGCGATGCCAAAGTTAATATGTTTATTTCTTTAAATTTTTGTTTGAGGGACTCTTTACAATTTAGATTATAAATCGCCCGAACGGCTCTCTTTTGCAAAACAAATATAGCTTCAATATCAGTCGCATTACCCCATAGCAAAATTCCATAAGACATTACGCTATGAAAGTAACTAAAATACACTAATCTAGCTGTCTCAACATCTGTGAGACTTCTAATCTTTCTTACAGTATATGCTGCAGAACTAAGTCTGCCTGCTAATTTAGATATATGGTGGCCCCATTGAAGTTTCGTGTCAATAGTAATACCGAGAAAAACAGTGGTATCCACAAGACTCAACTCCTCCCCATTTACCAGCACATTGGTATTCGAATGTTTTACATTAGGTATTGTAAATTTAATACACTTTGTCTTATTGCCGTTTAAGAGCATATTGTTGGCGTTAAACCAATGTACTAATTTCGATAGAACATTATTTACATCGTCATAATTAATTAACTGCCGTTTGAGTTTGAAAATTAAAGAGGTACGTCAGCAAATAATACTATATCGTGATTGTCCCCTACAAGATAAGGTAAGTCATTAATATAGATTAAAACAGGAATGGGCCAAGAATCGAGCCCTGAGGAACGCCCATTGATACTACCGATCCGAAGGAACCTTTACCATTGATCACGAATTTTTGAGTTCTGTTACTTAAATATGAAGTAATAAGTCTAAGCTCCAAATTTTTTACACCGTAATGTTGTAGTTTCCTGGTTAATGTCTCATGATGAACACAATCGAAAACCTTGGAAAGATCACAGAAAATACCTAAGGCATCTTGTGAATTCTCCCAGGCATTAAAAATATATTTTATAAGCTCAACACCGGCGTCCAACGTCGAGCGACCTCTTGTAAAACCAAATTTGTTTTTATGAAGTAATTTATTTGTATTAAAAAAAAATTAACAATTGATCCAAAATAATTTTTTCAAAAATTTTACTAAGAGTTGGTAGTACAGAAATAGGTCTAAAATTAGCGGGGTCCAATGTACTACCAGATTTAAATAAAGGTATTACTTTACTATACTTCATTAAATCAGGAAACACACCAGAATCGATACAAGTATTAAAAATAATAGCAAGATGAGGTGCAATTAAATCTATTATGGACGCAATAACTGTCACGGAAATCCCCCACAAATCTGCGGTTTTCTTTACATCAATAGTTTTGAAGTATTTTACAATATCTTGCGGTAATACTTTTTCAAATCTAAATTCTTTTAAACAGGTCTTAACATTCTGTTTCAGTAATGACTCGGCGACAGTTGAAGAAGTATTCAATGACTCTGTTGTCAAGATAGGAATATCAGTGAAATATTTCTTAAACACCGCTGCGACTTCTTGATTTGATTTAGTCAATTCATTATTAATTTTTAATTGATAGTTTGAATTACGAGGTTTCTCTTTACCGGTTCCGCTGTTAATTATACTCCACGTCATTTTAATTTTATTCTTAGCCATCTTAATTTTGTTGCTACTATGTAACGATTTGGCTGTGGAGCAAACTTTTTTAAACATTTTAGAATAATTTTTGACATATTCTTTAAAAGCATCGGAAGGATTATATGATCTTTCATGGTAAAGTTCATAAAACCTTCGTCTGCTTTTATGAATTCCTACTGTCGCCCACTTATTAAATGCCTTGTGACTGTTTCTGGAGAATGTTTTAAAGGTAAATGTTTTTTTTAAATTCCTTGCTTATAAGGGTAAATAATTCTCCATATAAATAGTCTGCATTGTTCTTATAAGAAAGCGATGGAAGGTTTTTTACCATGTTACTTCTAAATCTCTCCAGGCGTTTTGCATTAATAGGAACAAACACAATTTTCTCAATTTCCTGTTTTTTGTGCATATAAGGTAATGAAACCAGTTGTCCATAGTGATCTGAACTACGTTTTTGAATTATTGATTTGTTGATTGGTACAACACCTGTAAAAATATTATCAATACAAGTTGCACTACACCCTAGCAATTCCTGTAGCTTCAAAGAATAAATTATCAAGATTATAGGATTTGAACAAAGAGCAAAATTTAAAAATATATAATAAAATTTAATAAAAGATATTTTATTATGGCTTGTCTGAATTTAACAATGGAAAAATTCCTTTTTGTTGTTTGTTTATATAGAACTAAGGCATATACAATTGATGTATTGGGTAAGTAACTCACAAGCAAGTTTTCGATACCATTTTACTGTCTTACGCAATGGTGTTGAATATGCTGAAATTTGATCAGACAGGTCTACGGCCGACTTCGCTTGGTTGTAGGAGAAAATAATTTTGGGTTTCTTGGTAACAAGGTCCCGTTTACTCGTACTTTCTTTTAGTATGTTGGAATGTTTTGTAAACAGCAGAAGTACTTCGCGTTTACCTCGCCACTTCATAACGGTTATACCCCTTTGATTCTCTCTAGAAATATATTCACCAGGTTTGAGCTTCGTTTCAGTGACTTCTTTCGGCAATCTCTTTCTATTTTTGCCGAGCGTACCAACCAGATGCGTCTCTGAATCAAGTAACTTGTCTGCTAAATCTACACTCGTATACCAGTTATCGGTATATATAGTGTGTCCTTTATTCAACAGGTTACTACAAAGATTAGGAACTATATTTGTTGGTGTATTATTTTTGGACTCGGAACTTTTCCCTGCATATATTTCTAGCCTTAAAGTGTAACCTGGCGTTGTACACAATTTGAAAATCTTTATACCGTATTTATGCCTCTTCTGTTTTAAGTACTGTCTTAATATAATTCGACCGCGAAAAGGAATAAGGCTTTCGTCTACACATAATGACTCATTGGGAATGAAATAGGCTTGAAAATTCATATTTAGTGTTTTAACTAATTTATCTATTTTGTGTAGTCGGTCACCCTTTTCAGTTTCTTCATTATTTGAGAAATGTAGCATACGAAGCAAAATTTCAAATCTGTTTCGAGTCATGGCATTTTCTGCGAAATCTTGTCGACCAGTAATCGGCAAGAGATGGTAATCTCACTAACCCCATCCACAGAATAAGAGCTAAGAATTTTTTTATCTCTCTGACGTCTGTAGGCACCCATTTGTGAATTCTTGAGACTCGTTTTAATCCACCCTTTGAGATTATTTGTTCTGCAAATAAGTTCGTTTGATATACGATGTCTTCAAAAACTGTGTCCGGTACGAGTAAGGAGTAAAAGTCTGGCGGGTTAGAATTTGCCATCAAATGTCTCAGTTGAATAGGTTTAAGCCCGGGTGATTCTGTGTACGGTATAATTTTGGGTGGGTTACCTGTCGAGATTGACCACACATCATTTGGCAAAGCGCCTGAAGTAGATGGGCGCGCAGATGAGAAGCACTGCTCATCATCACTTTCACTATCTGACAAGATACGACGTCGCTTCCTACTACGTGGGACAGCCAAAGATTCTTCCTCACTATCTGTGGCCGAAAAACTGCGCTTGCGTTGACACGATAGTTCGGTTTTATTAATTTCATCTAAATCGTCTTGACATAATTCTATATCGTCGAAAAACATAGTTCACAGTCAAATATTTACTATTTACGACACAACTATTAACGAATAGTTGAAATAATCTCAAAATCGTAATAAAACAAAAAGTGGTACAATGCGATTCCGATGCAAGTACAACATGCAACTGATCTAGCCTAGCTTAGAGCGAGGGACAGTAGAATCATGCACTATGATTGGCCAAAACTCTTGAGTGCTTTCTATTGTTACGCGCTACGCGCACAAATAATAACCGTCATGCACGTGTCCAACAAAGTGACCCGCGCGGCGTAGTGTTGAAAAATACTCCGTTCAGGCCGTGTTGGACTATATGTCAGACGAATTGTAAATATGTAAATAATAAGTATATGAGCAATGTAAATAAGGTATTACTATATTTTTAGGTGTTTTCAAATGGTTTTGGACAAAATTTTTAAAAAAAAATTTTTCGTTTTTCGAAAAATCATTCTGGCAGCAACGTGTTAAGAGTAGAGTAGCTTGGGCGTGGATGTTCAGCCAGGGATTCTCCAATAACAGAGGTGCTAGTACCCTCCTGGGATTATTATTTAACCGATTCATTGCGGCACCGATTTTCGACAACTTTTAGCTGTGGCGACGAACAAATATTTCATGACACACCTGGCGTGTCAATCACCACAAACGTACCACGTTCACGGCGTGTCAACCACCACGTGCCATCAGCCATGTGTAAAAAAAATTATCTTTTTTATGCTTTTTTCAGTTGTTTAGACCTAATTAAGTTTAATTGACAACAAACATCAGTTACAAAGAGAAGGATACTTGTTTATAGTGGGTAGCTACGTATTTTTCTACGTGTTTTCTTTGAAATCGAGAGTAAGTGACTTTTTTTATGCAGAGATTACAAACATTTTGTACTATTTTTTGTTTTATAAAAAAATCATTTATATAAGTAGATACAGCTAAATCACCCTGGAAAACCTTGGTTTTTATCAAATTAAATTTTCATCTAATAATAATATTTGCAAATATCAAACAATCAAGAACCTTATTTTGGAAAAAAATAAGGTTTATGATTCATTCATCATCATCGTCATTACAGCCACATTACATACACACACACATTTCATAAGTCCACTGCTGAACATAGGCTTCCCCTAAGGAATGCCACAAAGCACGGTCCTGAGCCACCT
Source organism: Parnassius glacialis (assembly GCA_033319125.1). Taxonomy (NCBI): domain Eukaryota; kingdom Metazoa; phylum Arthropoda; class Insecta; order Lepidoptera; family Papilionidae; genus Parnassius; species Parnassius glacialis. The sequence goes on along the minus strand of JAVANC010000021.1, from coordinate 48,098,974 downwards.
GCATCCATCGACTTCCTGGATGTCTTACCAGGTCGTCACTCCATCTAGTGGGGGGTCGCCCTACACTTCGCCTACCGGTACGAGGCTGCCACTCAAGAACCTTTCTTCCCCATCGGTTGTCCGATCTTCGAGCTATATGGCCGGCCCACTACCACTTCAGCTTACTAATCCGTTGGGCTATGTCGGTTACTCTGGTTCTACTGCGGATATTCTCATTTCTAAGTTTATCACGCAGAGAAACTTCGAGCATAGCCCTCTCTATAGCTCGCTGAGCGACCTTGAGCTTCCTCATACGGCCAGCAGTGAAGGACCACGTCTCAGATCCGTAAGTCATCACTGGCAACACGCACTGGTTGTACGATTTCGTTTTAAGGTTTTGAGGTATGTCTGACGAGAAGATGTGTCGTAGTTTCCCGAACGCTGCCCAGCCGAGTTGAATCCGTCAATTGAATTTTTAATTGAATTGAAAACAAAGATTATGATTCATTAATATTTACAAATGTTAAATATTATTTAATGTTATACAAATGTAGAAGTTAATTCAATTTGAAAACGTCTAATTAGTAAGAATAGCAAAACAAGTGTTTTCAAAAGGAAAATAACGCCGGCGCTATACGGCGTCGGATTGACAAAAGACTATTTATTAGCGAACTTTTTTATGCATGAACGGTTTCGAACTGTTTCAAGCAAAAATAAACCTTATACCATATCACAAGAGCATATGGTACTTCGTAGGTCTATTCGGCCATGTGATAGTAACCATTTTATCTCTTTCGCTGTCCCGTGCACTACATATAGGTCATTGCTATTGTCTTACTATTGTGTCTGAAAACCGGACAGTGAAAGTGTTAAGCAAAATTAAACACTAAGACAAATGCATTGTTTTTTTTAATAGGAGACTTGTTTTCCAGAAATTTATTTACAACTTGAGTTTGTTATAGACTATTTTTCCACAACATGTATTAAAACTCACAAAGTAAAAAGAGTACCATGTACAAGTTAAAAAAAGGTTGTCCCCCCTAAAAATTTAAAATTTTCTAAATATCCAGAAACAAATCAGTAGGCATGAACTACATGCAAAATAATGAATATTTTGTTCTGACAAAATTTTCCAAAAATGCAATTTGAGCAAGTTAGAACGATTTTTAAAAAGACACGACTCACTTGTTATACGCACCGAACCGGTTTATAACACTACCATGTTAAGGGGAAGAGGAGTTAGGCCTCCGACCACCTGCACTTACCAGGCGAAGTAAACTTCTACTTCACGCTGGTTATGTATGTGCTGTAAGGTCGTGACTCACCCGTTCATTACATTTGCAGCTCTTCATTTCATGTCTTACCAGGTCGTCACTTCATCTAGTCTGGCCCACCTGTGCGACAGCAAAAGCTGTCGTGTAGCTGTTCCACTGTTATGTTATCTGCCTATATTATTAATTGTAATCGACTTCGTCAATGTTTAAATGTTACACATAATACTTAGTAGTAAGTAGCTAAGCCTTACTATGCCCTGCAGTGGGCGACAAGGAGGTGACGATGAAGTAGTTTTGTTTTTTAAAGTGTTTAATTTAGTTTAAATAGGGCCCCAATTTCATTTTTGCCCCGGGGCCCTTGGTTACATAGCTACGCCACTGAGTACAAGTCGATTATATTGCAATAAATAAAGATAAATAACATTAATTTGTAATATACCTAATTGAAAAAAATGGGTCAAAAATATTCTAAGATAATAAGGGTGTTCTTGTATTGTATTACACAAAGATGATTATAAGTTAATCCCTCATTAAATGTTCTCGTATTACTATGGTGTGTTCATGTAATGATTGCTTATATGAAGGGCGTTGCCGGAGATACATACCCATACATAGGTGTATGTATATATATATATATCTTTATATATAAAAAGTACGTGTCACGTTGTTTGTCCGCGATGGACTCCTAAACTACTGAACTGATTTCAATGAAATTTTTGGTCAATGTGCAGTTTGGTCCAACTTAAAAGATAGGATAGCTTACATCTCAATTTATAGTCGCAATACAATATTATTTTATTGAAAATTATTTGTCTCTTATTTGACAGTTTCAATTATCTGTTAGCTTCAAACGATTCTGTCAGATGACGATATCTGTTAAATGGATTAAGTAAATATTTAATAGATGGCGCTATGTTAAAAATAAAAACGTTTAATATAAGCTACAATCGGCTACAATTTAGTAGTATAACCACCACGTGTGGCTGTAAGTATTCAACAGATAGAACCGATTTCGCAAAAATTTTGCAGACTGTGTGCAGTTTGGTCCAACTTGAGAGATAGGATAGTTTTTATCCCGGTAAGTGACCCTCAATTTTTTATTGCTAATTTCAGGAGTTTTTTTGGGAAAGCAAATGGTCGTTCAGAAAGGGCAGAACAACGTCTGCCTGGTCAGCTAGTATATATATATATATATATATATATATATATATATATATATATATATATGGGGTGTCGGCTGACCGACTGCTACTAGTACTGTTGCACAATGTATAGTACTACATTAGGGACTTATGATGGACTTGTGAGGAACTAAATCATTAATTAATATAGGTATCTATGATGTATAAGCATTATATAGTAGAGTTGTGACTTGAAGTCCCATATGTATAAGACATATAAATATGTCTGACATATAGTAAGGTCTATGAAATAAAACAAATATGTGGAAGGTCTCTTATATGTAAAAGCATTAAATTGGAAGAAATGGGGCTTGAAAAGAATTATTAAAGTGGCGTGTAAATTGCTTCACAGCGTCCAATACCGAAGTAAACTTCGACTCGCTAGCCAATGTATCCTAGATATATCATCTTAGTGCCAGTGGTAAGCGGGTTTGTGGTTAGCAATACTACTTGCCCGTGGCCATCGCACACCCCTAACGGTTGTGGGCGGCATCTTAGCGCATAGCGTTATGATACGTTATCTTTCGGATTAGGGTGAGTGTGTTTGGTAATACTTTTAAGTGCAGCAAACATACTCGACTTCATTTTTTATGATATGCACTCGCACACGCACATGTCCTATGATACGCGGAGTTTTGACTACTGACGTCTTAGTAGCATGCTACTATGATAAGTTGGTGATACTTTTAGTTAAAAACATTATCAAATTTTGATGTGAGTGTATTGTGAGGGGGCGCCATCCGTATGATAGTTGCATTGATGCTTACTGCTATTTGTTCCGCTCAAAAGAATAACTGCTCGAAGCAAACCGAGCAACAAGACCAAGGCGACCCCTGCCACGCTATCCGTGCATTTCTGCAACATCAGTTTCTGCACTTGACTCGAACCTAAATGCCGTTCACTACCATCTTGATACGGCGAAGCCGGCCTTGCTCTTTCTGACCTAGACGCAGGTGTCCTCTCCGGCTGATACTTCGTATCTCTTCTACCCGGGGTAACATATTGGAACACTCCTTTGTGCCTCGGGCTAGTGTTTGCGTATACGTCGGATAGGACATTTGTTCTCGACGCCTCGGCAGTTTTAAAAGTTCGAACCTGTCTATCCTTTGGCTACGCGTAGACAGCGACGACCATCCGCGCGTTTCGGGTGCCTCTATAGGTCCCATAGCGGTAATGCCGAAACAGACTGACTCATCGACCACGTCCAAATGGCTACAGATTCCTTGCTACAACAGGTCCCATCCGCAGAGATCGTGATCCTTGGCGATTTATCGCTCACCACGCCGAATGGCTCGGTTCACGTTTAAGCGATCATGCGAGGATATCTGTTTATGACTTTGCTTTGGCATATGATCTGACACAACTGGTTACTTCGGCTCCGCGAATTCGAGATGTGGAAGATGCATACACCTTACCTGTTGGACATTCTGCTAACCTCTGGTCCGGGCGGATATCAGGTTTCCGTCGATGATCTCGGCTCTTCGGACCATTGTCTGATCCGGAGTGTGGTGCCACTCACGCTTCTCTTGCTGCTGATTTCTGCAGGTCGCTACCGTGTTTGGCATTACAGGTTGGCGGATTGGGACGGAATGCGGTCCTTCTTTGCATCCTACCCGTGGGTGCGGGTTTGCTTCTCACCGGATGATCCCAGCGCTGTTGCTGACTCTGTAACTGATGTTGTGCTACAGGGAATGAAACTATTTATTCCATCATCTGTGTTATCCATTTGAGGCATATCTTGGTCTTGGTTTTGTCGCTCCCGTAAGACTGCATTACACAGTAAGCAGGAATGTTATCAGGCCTTTTTTTTTGCGGATGGAAAATCATCTCATGACGCCTTTCGCTCTGGGTGGAGAGGAAGGGAGTGTGTAGTGTTTTGCTACTTACATATCATTTTACACTATTTTTCCATTCTGTTTTTGATTTTCTGCATTCATATTTTGCATCACTTTTCACGCTATCAGTTATGCTACTTACATATCATTTTACACTATTTTTCCATTCTGTTTTTGATTTTCTGCATTTATATTTTGCATCACCTTTATTTCCATAGGATCCTGTAACGTTTTTACACAATAACAAATCATTTTCACTTCGTATTTTCACGCTATCAGCACCTTTTAAATCGCTGTCCATGGAGTCTTACCTTTTTCTATCTTTTATTGAGTTCTCCGTAACTCTGCAATTTCAGGTTTCGTGCGCGCTGCCGCGCTATAGTTTTTCCTATATGAATAATATCTCATTTCTTACTTAAGTGTAACTGTTTTTCAATTATATTCCTAAAACCAAAAATTTATATTTTTGACAACAGTTATTTATTTCGTTGTCATGGCAATTTTTATTCAAATTCGTTACCGATATGATGTTTTATCTCGATATTTTCACATAAATACTCTTTTGCTCTGGGTCATTTACCAAAAATTTCCTTTTAATTTAAATAATTTCTCGTTCTCTCTAAAAAGGTATAAAAGCCGAACCATCGGAGAATACAGGGAGTCTCGCTTCAGTTCACAAACGAGAAGCATCTACTAAAGGCCTTATCCCGGGGCCGCATTGCCCCGGGATCCTGCAAGCCTCCATCTACATTTGAAGTCGTCGGCGTAGTCTACTTCAAGCGCGGGGCCACACTACTCCGGGCGCTACGACTGCTTGCTCCAGGCGCTGAGTGCACCTACTGCCCGTGCTACCTTTGGCCGCTACGACTGCTTGCTCCAGGCGCTGAGTGCACCTACTGCCCGCGCTACCATTGGGCGCTACGACTCCTTGCTCCAGGCGCTGAGCGCACCTACTCCAGGCGCTACGTGCGCCGGCTCCGGACGCTGAGTGTGCCCAGACCAGACGCTGCGTGCCGTCACCGCCAGGAAACTTCAAGCTCCGCGTGTGCCTACTACTACTCCAAGTGCAGCGTGTGTCACTTCGACCTTTAGGCTCCACTACAACACTATATTCTCCTATTCTCCTATCTTTATTTTTTTAATCTAATTGTAATCTCACTTCATCCATCATCATCATTATATTTCATTTTTTTATACAATTGTAAATACCTTTTCAAAAATTTAAATATATTATTTTCTTGTTCTACTTTTGTTGTTTTGTTGTTCTTAGGCTAGGTTCTATTTTTTTTTAATTGTCGCTTCACGACAAGTGTCAGACTTTTACTGACTAAAAATCATCCGTGTTCCTTCAGTGCCCTTACGTTCCGGAGCCGCGGTATCTCTTTCGAACAGCCCGCAGCCCCGGCAGGCGTCGGCCCTTGCGGGCCCCTTCACGCTGCTGACAGCTCTTTGAGGCGCGCGTGGAACAAAACGCGCCGTCGACACGGCCTGTCGTCGTTTGACGGACGGACGGCGAGCTACCCATTGCTCGCCGTCCACAGGCCCGCGCCTATGGTGGCCGGGGGCCACGACGTAGCCCCCGACGCCCGGGGCGTCTCCCGCGGCGGCCGCGAAGGGAAGCTGCTGCTCTCTCCTTCTCCCGCTCCGCCACCTCCTTCGCTAGCATCACTGCTTCGCAGAAGGTGGTGACGGCATCCCATTCCGTCTTGCTCCGGACCATGGCTTCGACCAGGGCCGGACGCGAGAGGTCGCCGCCGCCTATCGCCGCTACGAGGACACGGCGGTGCTCCGCCCAAGCAGGGCACACCTCCACAGTGTGCTCCACCGTGTCCTCCGGTCGATCCTCGCAGTGGGAGCACCCGGGCGTTTCCTCCCGCCCGATTCGGTGCAGGAACCTCCCGAACACACCGTGTCCGGTGAGGACCTGCGTCAGGTGGAAGGTGAGGACGCCGTGGCGTCTCGGAGTTTTGGCTACTGACGTCTTAGTAGCATGCTACTATGATAAGTTGGTGATACTTTTAGTTAAAAACATTATCAAATTTGTTAACAAAGTTGATGTGGGTGTATTGTGAGGGGGCGCCATCCGTATGATAGTTGCATTGATGCTTACTGCTATTTTTTCCGCTCAAAAGAATAACTGCTCGAAGCAAACCGAGCAGCAAGACCAAGGCGACCCCTGCCACGCTATCCGTGCATTTCTGCAACATCAGTTTCTGCACTTGACTCGAATCTAAATGCCGTTCACTACCATCTTGATACGGCGAAGCCGGCCTTGCTCTTTCTGACCTAGACGCAGGTGTCCTCTCCGGCTGATACTTCGTATCTCTTCTACCCGGGGTAACATATTGGAACACTCCTCCGCGAGCCGCGGTATCTCTTTCGAACAGCCCGCAGCCCCGGCAGGCGTCGGCCCTTGCGGGCCCCTTCACGCTGCTGACAGCTCTTTGAGGCGCGCGTGGAACAAAACGCGCCGTCGACACGGCCTGTCGTCGTTTGACGGACGGACGGCGAGCTACCCATTGCTCGCCGTCCACAGGCCCGCGCCTATGGTGGCCGGGGGCCACGACGTAGCCCCCGACGCCCGGGGCGTCTCCCGCGGCGGCCGCGAAGGGAAGCTGCTGCTCTCTCCTTCTCCCGCTCCGCCACCTCCTTCGCTAGCATCACTGCTTCGCAGAAGGTGGTGACGGCATCCCATTCCGTCTTGCTCCGGACCATGGCTTCGACCAGGGCCGGACGCGAGAGGTCGCCGCCGCCTATCGCCGCTACGAGGACACGGAGGTGCTCCGCCCAAGCAGGGCACACCTCCACAGTGTGCTCCACCGTGTCCTCCGGTCGATCCTCGCAGTGGGAGCACCCGGGCGTTTCCTCCCGCCCGATTCGGTGCAGGAACCTCCCGAACACACCGTGTCCGGTGAGGACCTGCGTCAGGTGGAAGGTGAGGACGCCGTGGCGTCTCTCAAGCCACTCCTCAAAGAGGGGTCTTATCACCGCTATAGTGGCGTGCCCGGCACAGGGTTGCGACAGTCGCTCTCTCCATGTCGCCATGAGATCGTGCTGGAAGCCTGTCCGCTGCGCGACAACTTGCCGCGGCAGCGGGGTTTCCCCCGGGCATAGTGCCTCCGCGCGCCATTCGTCCAGGCGCATGAGAACTATCGCCTCCAGATCCCATGGCAACAATCCGGCAAGGAGGCTCGCCGCCTCGCGGGAGATCGTGCGGTAGCCACGAACCATTTTCACGGCAACCACCCTTTGGGGCGCGTTCAGGTGGTGGACGGCAAGCCGCGCCAAACCACGCGCCCACACCGGGGCCCCGTAAAGGGCCATGGACCGCACGATCCCCGCGTAGAGCCTCCGGCAGGAGGCGTTTGCCCCCCCCCCCCAGGTTCGGCAGGAGCCGCCTGAAGGCAGCCCCGTTCCGTTCCAGTTTGGGAGCCAAACGTCGGAAGTGCTCAACGAAGTTCCATCGGCCGTCGAGTACGAGTCCTAGGTACTTCAACGTCGACTCGACGCCGACGGATACCCCTCCTACTATCACTGAGGATCCCGGTGGTGGCCTGTTCCGAGGACCATGGAAGTGCATGGCCTCGGACTTGTGCAGAGCCACCTCGGAGACCAAGTTGCCGGATCCTCTCAACGACTATCGCAACCCCGCGTGTCATAGTTTCCGCCGCCGCCTCGTACGACCCCCCTTGTGCCAGTACTAGCGTGTCGTCAGCGTAGCAAACTACGCTGACGCCGGTAGGGAGGTTGGCGCGCAGCACCCAGTCGTAACCGATGTTCCACAGGGGCGGCCCCAGAACCGAACCCTGTGGGACACCGCACGACATCTCTCGCCGGTTCCACTCACCGTTGTGACCGGGGTAGATGACGGCCCTGTCCGTCAGATAGTCCCCGCTATACGACGGAGATAGGTCGGCACCCGGTTATACCGGAGTGCCTCCCTAATGCAGCTCCAGGGCATGGAGTTGAAGGCGTTGGTCGTTTGTCCAGAGACATCGCCAAGACAACCCCCCCCCCCCCTGGCCACTGCGTCCCCAGTCGTGAGGGCTCTCACGCGCATGATGGCGTCCACCGTAGAGCGCCTCTTGCGGAAACCAAACTGGTGTTCCGCAAGATCCGGCCCCGTCCCCGCAAGGTGCTCGGCGAGGCGGTTTGCAATGACTCTTTCAAAGAGCTTGCCCACCTCGTCGAGCAGCACCACGGGTCGGTATGCGGACGGAGAGTCCGCAGGGCGCCCCGGCTTCCGAATGAAGACCAGCTTCCCCGTCTTCCAACGAAGCGGGAATTTGCCTCTCTCCAAGCATGCGCTTAGGAGCCCCTCCAGTCGGGGCCCGAGAGCCTCCATGGCCAGGACCCAGGCTTTGCCAGACAAGCCATCAGGTTCTGGGGCGGTATTCCTGGCCTAGTGCCTACGTACCGCCACTCTCAGGTCTACCCCGGTCCCTTCCGGGATGTCGTCTTCGTCGTCCTGGTGGTCCGCTTCCGGCACCGCAGGTGGGGGAGCCATAGGCAGGGGCGGATGTTCCCCTCGCGCAGGGAACAGAGCGCTCACCACGTCCTCCACGAGCTGAGGCCGGAGACTCTGTGTCAGCTGGGGGGCCCAGGTGCGGAGTTTATCCCGCACCATCTTGTAAGGGCGCCCCCACGGATCTCTGTCGAGAGTCTCCAGCATCTCCTCACGGGCCCGATCCCGGGCCCGCAGGACAGCCTACCGGAGGGCGGTCTTCGCCGCTCTGTATCCCTCGTACAGCTCGGTCGGTGGACGAATGCGGAGCCTGCGATGCCTGGGGTACAGGTGCCGCGAGGCGACACACGCCTCGCGCAGAGACGTCAGCTCACGCGACCACCAATACACCTGACGCCGGGCGCTTAATGGCCGGACGCGGGGCATTGCCACGTCACATATCTCGGACATGGCCTCCTGGAACCACCCTGCCTCATCATTGACGTCGGCAGGCCTGTCCGGTGATGACACCCAGGCCTGCACGATCGAGGCTTCCAGGAGGAGCTCCCGGTCCAGCTGCTTTAGCGCCCAACGCGGACCACTCGGGGCCTGTTGGACTGGCGCGCTCGAGGGCTGGGTGGAGACGTTAAACCGGGTGTACTGGTGGTCGGAGTAGGTCTCCACCCCCTCCATGACACGCCAGTCAATGGCACGCGGCGACCGAGCGGGGCTAGCGAATGAAGCGGCTGAGGCTTCGGCGGCTCGGGATGTAATCACCATCGTGCTTAAAAAGAAATATAACTTCGCGTCCAGGTCCTTCAAAAGAGTTATTGCCAAGGCAAAGTCAGAGCACATAAGCAGAATTGGTGAGAGACTAGTTCGCCTTCCTTCGGGAACCCGTGCATTCTGGTCTCTCGCCAAGGCTGTCTAAGGGAATTTATGTAAGCCATCACCACTGTCTCTGCACAGGGAGGACGACTCATTGGTCCACGCTGCAAAAGAGAAAGCCAACCTTTTAGGCTCCCTTTTTGCGTCCAACTCGACTCTTGATGACGTGGCAAATACACCGGGGACCATCCCGCGGTGTGAGTGCTCCATGCCCGATGTGCGGTTCTCACAGCGCTCGGTTCGCAAACCACTCCTCTCCTTGGACATCCACAAGTCGAGTGGGCCTGACGGAATCCCCTCAATTGTACTTAGGTTGTGTGCTTCGGAGTTGGCACCGGTTATAACGCGTTTTTTCGATATTCCTACTCCCTAGGCGTAATGACGTTTAGGTTCAGTGTGCCTCTAACCATTCGGTGATCGCTACCAGTTTCCACCCTCGCGGTCACTGAGACATCACTGAACAGTTGTCGTCTGGTCGTCATATTGGAGTCAATCTCGTTTTTTGTCGAACCTTCGGTACTCGACCAGGTCCACTTCCTGTGGGGCCGCTCCTGGAAGAAAGATTTCATCTTAAAGAGTTTCTCTATCTCCATGAATTCGGTCAGCTGCTGAGCCATTGAGTTACGTTGCCCTATTCCAAATTTCCCTACCTTCAGCTCACCCTTATATCTTGTACCTAGTTTTGCATAGCAGTCTCTCATTAACACTGTATAGTGGCTTATTGGGAAATGCATGGCTTTAGAGATATCGACATACATTTCCTGCAACTCCCTATCAGGATGTGACGAGATTAGTGCATAAACCTGTATGATCTTCAACCAATACCGTTTGGTGACTCCTGAGTATAAGGTACGCAACCTTCGTCCGACACACAATCTTTAAAACGTTGTTAACGAGACACAAGTCGTTGACGATAAATCCGGCACCTGCTTTGGATAGAAAATCGCCCTCCCGGTGATAGAATAAGTTGCCGGATTCGAGGATTACCGTGTCCTCCCGCTCTCTTCGGACCTCGGCTAATCCTATAAAATGCCGGCGTAACTTATCTATCTCTTCTTCCGACTACAGAATTTTCTCGTCAGTCCTCAGGGATATTGTATGTTGTCCTCAGGGGTATTGTATGTTGTCAGGTTGAGTCGTCTTACGTGGCAACCGAACCTCCACTGGAGATTCTTAGCACCCACTGCCCCGCCATTACCATGGTCACCACCGTAGCCAGGAATAGCAGGGCCGCCGGGGACTGGGGGCCGTCTCTTTATAACTTTCATCATGGGGTGATATTTGCCATAGTTGCCACGCTTGGCAAGCGAGTTGGCAACCGCAGTTTTTTATTGTAATATTGCTGTTATCAAGAAGATGCTGCTGCCCACCTCCTGCCTGTTTCCCACTGTCGCCTCTTACGACACCCATGGGAATATATGGGGTAGTGGATATTCTTAACCACCTCTACGCGGTAAATTCAGCAATATAAATGAATGAAATTCAATCTACTACACACACGTTGTAGAGCCATGATGATGTTATATTATGGCTGTAGCACGCATGGGTCGGCTCGACCGGGGTAGGACCACGGACCAGTTTAATGCTGCTGTAATTTGTATGTTAAGTATAGAGAACTGGAGACCCTTTTAACTGGTAACGAGACATTGTATTTTAGTCTTCAAAAGTGACAACACATTTGCATTTTGATTCTTAATCGGGAATAGATATGGATGTCTATGCGCCGCAGCATCCACTTAACGTCAAGTTGACTGTGTGCTCGCTTGTCACCCTTATTCTACAAAAAATTATACTAGTTTGTTAGACTTCCTTGTGACTGTGTCTGTCTGAGTCAATAGTACCACCATTTTACTCATTTCTACCACCAAATAGTAGCACTACTGTGTACCGATCTGAATAATCTGATCTCATATAATTACCAGCTGTGAGACATTCGATCTTAGTATTCAAAGACGACAATGAAAGTGCAGCCTTCTTCATTTGAAGTTAGCTTCAGGTGTCCACGGACTGTTGTAGCTACTTGTGATCAGATGGACTGTAAGTTCGGTTGTCACTACAGCTATTATATAAAAAGTGAACAAGCCTCCGTGATACATCGTGATACAAGTGACCGTGTAGTACCGGTGTAATACGAGGGTGGATTGAAAAGTACTCGGCCTAACACAGATCCATTCAATTCTAAAAATCAAATCTACCCACATTATTTAGTTCAGTTCAGACTAGTTCATTGTGTGAAGTTCGAAACGTGTGCGATAATTAGTTGTGATTTTATAAATTTATTAACAAAGTAATCGGACATAATTTCCGCGAATGGAGCAAATCGAGCAGCGTGCCGTCATTAAGTACCTCCATAAGAAGGGGCTATCATCAAAAGCCATCCATGATGACATGGTCAGTACATTAGGCGATTGTGCTCTGTCATATTCATCCGTCAAAAAATGGATAGCAGAATTTAAGCGTGGTAGAGAGAGTGTGAAAGATGAACCCCGCTCTGGAAGGCCTTCGACGTCAACTACTGACGAAAATATTAAAAAAGTACTTGATTTAATAATGGGAGACCGCAGATTAAAAATTAGAGAGATAGCCGAGATTATAGGCATCTCTTATGAACGAACTCAAAACATCATTGTCAACGAGTTGGGTTTCCACAAGGTGTCTGCGAGGTGGGTTCCGCGACTGCTTTCAGTTGAACAAAAAAGGACGCGATTGACTATTTCACGCGACTGTTTGGAGTTATTTGAAGCCGATGCAGATGATTTTTTGAATCGTTTTGTTACTATAGACGAAACATGGGTTCATTACTGTACACCGTAAACAAAACAACAATCAAAACAGTGGAGAAGACCTGGTTCACCACCCCCTAAAAAGGCTAAGTCGATTTTGTCGGCAAATAAGGTGATGGCTTCAGTATTCTGGGACTCGAAAGGTGTGATTATGATTGATTATCTTGAAAGGGGTCAGACTATAAACTCTGATTCCTACTGCACCTTACTACGTCGTTTACGAGAGGAAATAAAAGAAAAACGTCGAGGAATGCTCAGAAGAAAAGTCCTGTTTCATCAAGATAACGCCCGTGTTCACACGTCAGTACAGTCAATGGCTGAAATTCACAACTGTGGCTTTGAACTGTTACCGCATCCGCCGTATTCACCTGATCTGGCACTATCAGACTTCTTTCTGTTCCCTAACCTAAAAAAGCACTTGGGAGGTCAAAGATTTTCGACAAACGACGAGGTCAAAGCAGCTGTAGACGCATATTTTGACTCTAAGGAAGAATCATTTTTTTTCAACGGTCTAAATGCTTGGAAAGAGAGGAGAGGAGGAATAGAGGTGGCAAAAGTGTATTGAACTTGATGGTGATTATGTAGAAAAATAAAAATATAACTGATTTAGTATGTGTTTATTTTCTTGGTTAGGCCGAGTACTTTTCAATCCACCCTCGTAATATACCCGAAATCTTTCCGTGAGTCTCGTAAGAGACGATAAGAGACTATTCAGGAGTCAGGACGAAACGTCTTCTTGACAGCAGCTAAAAAATTAAAAAATAACTGTGAATGTCTATTAACCTCTCAAGAATGGAAGATATGCCCCTGTGAAGCAACATATGGGGAGGCACTGGTCTTTTGATATACTGTGACGGTAACGGTGAGTAAACAAGCGAAATACATTGATTTTTACACATTATTATTTATACATTTATTTTATTTTTAGTACAAATTAAAAAAGTCGATTCATTACGTAGTTTACGAGTATTTAGTGGTGAATAGTTAACAGGAACCTATAACAAAAGCTCTCTAAGTTAACTTTAACCTAGACTGGACGATAGCGCGTTGTAGAAATTAATATAGTCAGAAACTTTGAAGCGCCGGTAGTGTTCGTAGTCCATAACTTGAACGTGGTGATTCAAACCTTAATTACCTTAATTGATGAAGGTAGAATGTATTTTAGCGAATAAGAAAATTATTTCAATTGCATATTTATGGTTTGAGGACTATATACATTTTATTTTCACACGAATACCTTTTAATTTTTTTAAAAATTAAAGGTATTCGTAAATTATAGTTGTTGGTGTTCTGAATAAAATATAATAAGAATATAGCTAGTCCATTACTACTTTACGACTACACTACCCACTTATTTGTTCGAATACCCTAGTTACTTTTATTCTACTGCGGATTTATTACAAAAATATTCTAAAAGAAAACCTGATACACTCACTACGTATATTTATTACAATGATATTTTCAATCCTTAAATCTATTTGACGGCCCAGTATCGCATACCAGACGCTTTTAAGCGTAATGTTAGGTTACAGTGCATGCCTCGGATGTGAGGTGCACTTTGACGGAGAGGGAGTGCAACCGCTGTACAGATTTAGCCTTCTTATTCCATTTGTTTATAATTGGTGGAGTAAATAGATAGAGTAATAGATTGAGAGAATGGCAGTTGTACGAGTCGTCACACTAGGGACGCAAACAGTGTTACAGCATACAACGCGGCCGCTACAATGGTGTTTTTAATTTAACACATGGGTAAGAAGGGCTAATGCGCATTAAACATATTACTTTTGATAGATTAAAATAACTCGTAATTTTTTTTTTAATTCAAACAATCTAAATAACAAAAATTGGGATCAGCCTTGCAATAATTCATCCATGAAATCACTTACCTGGCAACTTCGCGATGCGTCTTGTACCTACTCGTGATCGGTCCTATTCTTTGACGGCTTATTATCAAAGAAATCGAGTGACGCTGGCGGCGCAAGTCCCAAGGTACCCTTCTTATTTTTTATTTTATTTTTTTGCATGGCGATATGCCTACGCATACCCGCCTCGGGGGGGTAAGAATTGGTTATGTTGGACTCGGAACATTCGCACTGTTCGACGCATATTGACAGGGCCACGGGAACGCTTTCGCACACATCCGCGGTCCCACCAGCGCCGGCCGCCCCATCGCAGCCCCTTCTCGGGGGAGGACCTTTCCTCCCCATTCTCCTTCTCAGGTAAGGCATAGCAGGAACACAAGGCACGCCGCCCTCCACGGCCTCCAACTCCACCTGCGTATCGGAACCCCCCGAGTCCGATACGCGGAGACCATGGGACCAGGAAATCAAGCGCTTAGTAGCACCCGCTTTCCTGACTCCAGCGGCGGATCTGGTATCTGGCTCCGCCGCCAACCAAGTTTCGGCCGCGAAGGGTAGAGAGAAAGGCGCCCCGCAATACCGACACTCCTCTCCACCCGCGGCCCCACCACCACCGCATCAACGGTGCGGCCCCGTCAGAGTCGCGGAGGATAGGGCGAGTAGGGCATCGCTATACCAACACTCCTCTACCTCCGCGACTCTACCTCGGCTGCAGCGGTAGGACGAGAGGACGCCCCTGTCACCGCAGGCCACCGACACACATCCGAAATGAGCTCGCCAAGCCCACTCGGAGTGGCCACCTCGGGCCAGCCCTACACCACGGGCCAGCCAAGGGGTTCCTCTTTGTTCAATGCAGGTGCCCAAGCCACGGCTACTAAGCCCCCCCCCCCCCCGCCACGACAAGGCGGGAACCCGTTCGCGGGGGTAGTTGCAAGGTACATTGGACATTGGAGGTGTTTAGTCAAAAATTTAACATATCAACCTCTCTTGTTACTATTAGTTATAACTGTCATCACTAATCACTGCTTTTATTTGTCTTTATTTTAAATTTTCTTATTTTCAATGAGACTACCGTGTTGGGGAATACAAAGAGCTAAACGGCGTTTCATGTTTTCCCGCACATTTCAAAATAAATTGTCACTTATAGCCATTTGCCGCAATTTCTCAGATGCATTAATTATTCGATGGCATAATTGTTCCACCGAATCCACGTTTTCCGTGTACACAGCGTCTTTGATGCACCTTCAAAAAAATCGAGTGGCCTGAAGTCTGGAGATCTTGCTGGTTAGGTGACCAGGTCCAAATTTACCAACCCATTGTGCACCAAACGTGTCATTTAGCCAATGTTTGACTGTTGTTAAAGAGTATGCCATCTAATTGGTACCACATTCGTTGGTATCGACGGACGTTTAGGTTACTTGTGTATTCTGACACCGTCTCATTTAGTTTCTCCGTTCAAAGCATCATCAATGAATACGGGTCCAATGATATGTTGTCACCGTGAATAGTGGCCCAAACATTTACCAAAAATCAGTACTGATGGGCTGACCCCCGCCAAACACGCGGATTTTGGTTTAAGGGTGCCCAATGGTGCACATTGTGCTGGTTCCACATAGCGTTTCTGGTGAACGTGCTTTGATCAGTCCAACAAATTTGGGAAAGAAAGTCACCATCCTCTTCAATTTTACTCAGTAACTACTGACATAATTAATTTATTATGCGATAGCAGAGAATGTACTTTTCTAAACTTTAATGGGTGCCACTTTTCGCGCTTTAATATCTTATGGACGGTTCTGTGATGGTCTAGAAAATGCCTAGCGCTCTGGCGGAAGCTAGTTTTGGGTTTTTCTTCGACATATTGTATCACATTTTCAATTAACTGAATTGGATTTTATCGTGCAGGCGGTCGATCAGAGCGACCTAGGATCTACTGGCCGGTTTTGGCTGATGCGCTGAAGAGCTCCTACAATAGTGCGAGGATTAGACGGGCAATGTCTTGAGTCGCCATATCTCTCGAGATATGTCCTTATCGCAACGGCGGCATTTTGACGACATTCTCCGTGAATTAGGATCATATCTGTATATTCAGCTGCTGTGTGGTTCGGATGTGTACTTGCCATCACAATCACAAATTTACACAAGCACTGATAATTTGTGTTATCAGTGCTTATGTAACCTTGATATTAAAGCGCGAGAAAACGTCCATATCGTAAGAGATGTAAACGTAAACTACTAGATTAGAAAACAAAAACAAAACAAAGAGACCTTATCGCAGTATCATAATCTAATTACTACCCTAAGTATATAAATATTAATAATAAAAATATATTGGTAAATCCAATTGAGCATGCCTTCGCATTAAAAATAACGTATAGCATGATTAAACGGATTTTTTTTAAAGTAGTTTAAATACATTTCGACAGCATTATCGGCTTCAACACCCTCGAAACCCATGAAAATGACACCCATGATAAAAAAAATTATACCTATTTCAGCCGCCATCTTGGCTTTACATTTCAACAGCACTATCGGCTTCAACACACTTGAAAACCATGAAAATGACACCCATGATGAAAAAGTTGGTACTTACTTCAGCCGCCATCTTGGATTTACATTTCGACAGCACTATCGGCTTCAACACCCTCGAAAACCATGAAAATGACACCCATGATGAAAAAATTTATACCTATTGCAGCCGCCACCTTGGATTTACATTTCGACAGCACTATCGGCTTCAGCACCCTCGAAAACCATGAATATGACACCCATATTGAAAAAATTGATACATATTGCAGCCGCCATGTTGGATTTACATTTCGACAGCACTATCGGCTGCAACACCCTCGAAAACCATGAAAATGATATCCATGATGAAAAAATTTGGTACCTACTTCAGCCGCCATCTTGGATTTACATTTCGACAGCACTATCGGCTTCAGCACCCTCGAAAACCATGAAAATGACACCCATGATGAAAAAAAAATGATATCTATTTCAACCGCCATGTTGGATTTACATTTCGACAGCACTATCGGCTACAACACCCTCGAAAACCATGAAAATGATATCCATGATGAAAAAATTTATACCTATTGCAGCCGCCATTTTGGCTTTACATTTCAACAGCACTATCGGCTTCAACACCCTTGAAAACCATGGAAATGACACCCATGATGAAAAAATTGTTACCTACTTCAGCCGCCATCTTGGATTTACATTTCAACAGCTCTATCGGCTTCAACACCCTTGCAAACCATGAAAATGACACCCATGATGAAAAAATTGGTACCTACTTCAGCCGCCATCTTGGATTTACATTTCGACAGCACTATCGGCTTCAACACCCTCGAAAACCATGAAAATGACACCCATGATGAAAAAATTTATACCTATTGCAGCCGCCACCTTGGATTTACATTTCGACAGCACTATCGGCTTCAGCACCATCGAAAACCATGAAAATGACACCCATGATGAAAAAAAATGATATCTATTGCAACCGCCATGTTGGATTTACATTTCGACAGCACTATCGGCTACAACACCCTCGAAAACCATGAAAATGATATCCATGATGAAAAAATTTGGTACTTCCTTCAGCCGCCATCTTGGATTTACATTTCAACAGCACTATCGGCTTCAACACCCTCGAAACCCATGAAAATGACACCCATGATAAAAAAATTATACCTATTGCAGCCGCCATTTTGGCTTTACATTTCAACAGCACTATCGGCTTCAACACCCTTGAAAACCATGAAAATGACACCCATGATGAAAAAATTGGTACCTACTTCAGCCGCCATCTTGGATTTACATTTTGACAGCACTATCGGCTTCAACACCCTCGAAAACCATGAAAATGACACCCATGATGAAAAATTTTATACCTAATGATTTCTTATATTTACGCGAACACTACACATTTAAATAAAACTAATTTTACGGATTTTATCGCGTATATTAACTTATTTTATATTCCCGACGTTTCGAGCACTTTACAGCACCCATGGTCACGGGGGGGACTGAGGTGTATGACGTCCCAATGTCATAGTTAACCACGGCTACCTCCAGATTAAAAATTATTAATTTTTGTTCCGATCCACGCAGTATGAACTTACAGTATCATGAAGTCTTGCAGTTGTATGCTTGGGTTGGGATTTAATTTTATTAGTTATGGGATCCCAAGCAGATGGTAGCACCCAGCCATCTTCTCTATTGAAATTAGGATGTTTCTTGATTTCAATAGCCTCGCGAATCATCCTTGGAAGGAATCGGTGTTCTTTAGCGAGGATTTGTGGTCTATCAAATCTAATGTAGTGACGGGGGCGATCCTGTACGTGTTCACAGACTGCAGACTTCCCGGAGCGTCTATTCTTCACATCAGCTATGTGTTCTTTAACACGGGTTTTTATAGATCTTTTAGTTTGTCCTATATAAGAGAGACCACATTCACAATCAAGCTTGTACACTCCTGCATCTTGCAGAGGAATATTACACTTGACTGATGGTAAAAACTGACTAATCTTCTTCGGCGGCTTGAAATATGTTTTAATGGAAGCCCGCTTCAAGATGTAGCCAATCTTGTCAGTGACACCTCTGACATATGGCAGTACAGCAGGCACTCGCTCGACTGTGGCCGGCTTCACTCGTTCACTGTGACGTAGGCGCGGGACCCGAAGCTTATTGTCGTGCAAAACTTGCTTGACGTGTTGGAGCTCGGCGGCCAGGTGTTTACTGTCACAGATCCCTCGTGCTCTCTGAAACAAAGATTTACCCACGGTAGCTAACTGTGAAGGATGGTGGTGAGAATCACCGTTTAAATATCTATCTGTATGGGTCTTTTTTCTATACACAGTGTGGCTCAAGGTGTTATCAGGATTCCGAATTACTAACACATCTAGAAAAGCTAAAGAATTGTTTGCCTCTAACTCCATTGTGAACTGAATTTTAGAATTTAAGGAGTTAAGATGGTCTAGAAATGCAGTTACTTTATCTAAAGGGAGAATTGTGAAAGTGTCGTCTACGTACCGCTTGTAGAATCTTGGGTTTACGGGAGAAGTACGCAGGGCTTTCTCCTCAAAGTCCTCCATGAATATATCGGCAACAATGGGAGATACAGGTGAGCCCATCGCCACTCCATCTACTTGCTTGTAGAACTCCTCCTTCCACAATAGGTAGCCAGATGTAAGGCAGTGTCTAAGTAATACTGCATATTCTACGGGCATGTTGTTTTGCTCTAGCCTTCTAGTAACAATCGAGATGCAGTCTTCAACAGGTAAGCATGTGAACAGAGACTGCACATCAAAACTGACCATAGTTTCATTGTCTGCCAGATGTAGGACTTTAATCTCGCTGACAAAATGGTAGGAATCCTTTGTGTGTGCTCTTGTATGTCCCCTGAGCGGTGAGAGTATATTCGCTAAGTGCTGAGCCAATTTGTAAGTTGGTGAATCGATTTGGCTCACTATAGGACGTAGTGGAGCATTAGGCTTGTGTATTTTTGGTAACCCATACAATTTCGGTGGTTTGGCACACGTAGGTATTATCGATTTTACGTCTAGATTTAATCTTTCGGAGTGTTTCTTTATGAGATCACTAGTTGTTTTGCGTGTGTTATTTGTTGGGTCATTTTTAACCTTTTCATAAGTACTTGCATCCGACAAAAGTTCTTGTATTTTAGAATTATAATCCGACGTATCCATGACCACCGTGGCGTTTCCTTTATCTGCGCGGAGAATCGTGAGTTCTCGTTTATTGCGTAGGTTATTCAACGCTTTAAATTCGTCTTTAGGTAGATTCGGTTTTGGTGTTGAGCTTCGACGTAACATAGACGAAATGTCTTGACGTATCGCTTCCAAATCTTCCTTTCGCATATTGTTTTTATATAAACAGTCCTCGCCGCTGCAAATAATTTCTTCGTACGGTAATTTTTTAGGTGTTAAAGCAAAATTAAGGCCTTTCGATAATACTCTAATTGTTGCATCATCCAGAGTTTGTTTTGACAGATTATAGACCGCGCTTAATCTATGATCCGCGTTCGTAGTCAATGGTTGCGTTTCGTTCTCACGTTGACTCAGATGTTTGACATTTAATTTGGTCGTTAATTTTTGATATTTTACTATATGTTTGTTTTTGCATTCGTTATATTTATTAATTTCTCGTTTATTTAACGTTTCGATGCAAACATTATAATCAAATGTCGTTAAAACTGCCTTTAACTCACTGAATGATGTGTCTATGGATTTGTTTATGGTATGTAGATCGGAGCGTTTTTGTTGGATTACCGTTCGTAACAACTTTTTACTTGCCTGATTTAAGATATTAGCGCTTCCTCGAATGTCCTTTTTAGTGGATATTTTGACACACGTAGTAATGATATTATTATCGCGACATCTCTTCAAAAAGTTCAATGCTGTTAGATATCTTGCGCGCTTAGTCATGAGATCTTCTAATCGGCGAATTTTATTTGCAGTTACCAGTCCGTACTGGTTAACATAATGATTTCTTATATTTACGCGAACACTACACATTTAAATAAAACTAATTTTACGGATTTTATCGCGTATATTAACTTATTTTATATTCCCGACGTTTCGAGCACTTTACAGCACCCATGGTCACGGGGGGGACTGAGGTGTATGACGTCCCAATGTCATAGTTAACCACGGCTACCTCCAGATTAAAAATTATTAATTTTTGTTCCGATCCACGCAGTATGAACTTACAGTATCATGAAGTCTTGCAGTTGTATGCTTGGGTTGGGATTTAATTTTATTAATTATGGGATCCCAAGCAGATGGTAGCACCCAGCCATCTTCTCTATTGAAATTAGGATGTTTCTTGATTTCAATAGCCTCGCGAATCATCCTTGGAAGGAATCGGTGTTCTTTAGCGAGGATTTGTGGTCTATCAAATCTAATGTAGTGACGGGGGCGATCCTGTACGTGTTCACAGACTGCAGACTTCCCGGAGCGTCTATTCTTCACATCAGCTATGTGTTCTTTAACACGGGTTTTTATAGATCTTTTAGTTTGTCCTATATAAGAGAGACCACATTCACAATCAAGCTTGTACACTCCTGCATCTTGCAGAGGAATATTACACTTGACTGATGGTAAAAACTGACTAATCTTCTTCGGCGGCTTGAAATATGTTTTAATGGAAGCCCGCTTCAAGATGTAGCCAATCTTGTCAGTGACACCTCTGACATATGGCAGTACAGCAGGCACTCGCTCGACTGTGGCCACAAACGACAGTGAAAGAAACACTCCGAAAGATTAAATCTAGACGTAAAATCTATAATACCTACGTGTGCCAAACCACCGAAATTGTATGGGTTACCAAAAATACACAAGCCCAATGCTCCACTACATCCTATAGTGAGCCAAATCGATTCACCAACTTACAAATTGGCTCAGCACTTAGCGAATATACTCTCACCGCTCAGGGGACATACAAGAGCACACACAAAGGATTCCTACCATTTTGTCAGCGAGATTAAAGACCTACATCTGGCAGACAATGAATCTATGGTCAGTTTTGATGTGCAGTCTCTGTTCACATGCTTACCTGTTGAAGACTGCATCTCGATTGTTACTAGAAGGCTAGAGCAAAACAACATGCCCGTAGAATATGCAGTATTACTTAGACACTGCCTTATATCTGGCTACCTATTGTGGAAGGAGGAGTTCTACAAGCAAGTAGATGGAGTGGCGATGGGCTCACCTGTATCTCCCATTGTTGCCGATATATTCATGGAGGACTTTGAGGAGAAAGCCCTGCGTACTTCTCCCGTAAACCCAAGATTCTACAAGCGGTACGTAGACGACACTTTCACAATTCTCCCTTTAGATAAAGTAACTGCATTTCTAGACCATCTTAACTCCTTAAATTCTAAAATTTAGTTCACAATGGAGTTAGAGGCAAACAATTCTTTAGCTTTTCTAGATGTGTTAGTAATTCGGAATCCTGATAACACCTTGAGCCACACTGTGTATAGAAAAAAGACCCATACAGATAGATATTTAAACGGTGATTCTCACCACCATCCTTCACAGTTAGCTACCGTGGGTAAATCTTTGTTTCAGAGAGCACGAGGGATCTGTGACAGTAAACACCTGGCCGCCGAGCTCCAACACGTCAAGCAAGTTTTGCACGACAATAAGCTTCGGGTCCCGCGCCTACGTCACAGTGAACGAGTGAAGCCGGCCACAGTCGAGCGAGTGCCTGCTGTACTGCCATATGTCAGAGGTGTCACTGACAAGATTGGCTACATCTTGAAGCGGGCTTCCATTAAAACATATTTCAAGCCGCCGAAGAAGATTAGTCAGTTTTTACCATCAGTCAAGTGTAGTATTCCTCTGCAAGATGCAGGAGTGTACAAGCTTGATTGTGAATGTGGTCTCTCTTATATAGGACAAACTAAAAGATCTATAAAAACCCGTGTTAAAGAACACATAGCTGATGTGAAGAATAGACGCTCCGGGAAGTCTGCAGTCTGTGAACACGTACAGGATCGCCCCCGTCACTACATTAGATTTGATAGACCACAAATCCTCGCTAAAGAACACCGATTCCTTCCAAGGATGATTCGCGAGGCTATTGAAATCAAGAAACATCCTAATTTCAATAGAGAAGATGGCTGGGTGCTACCATCTGCTTGGGATCCCATAATTAATAAAATTAAATCCCAACCCAAGCATACAACTGCAAGACTTCATGATACTGTAAGTTCATACTGCGTAGATCGGAACAAAAATTAATAATTTTTAATCTGGAGGTAGCCGTGGTTAACTATGACATTGGGACGTCATACACCTCAGTCCCCCCCGTGACCATGGGTGCTGTAAAGTGCTCGAAACGTCGGGAATATAAAATAAGTTAATATACGCGATAAAATCCGTAAAATTAGTTTTATTTAAATTTTATACCTATTGCAGCCGCCACCTTGGATTTACATTTCGACAGCACTATCAGCTTCAGCACCCTCGAAAACCATGAAAATGACACCTATGATGAAAAAATTGATATATATTGCAGCCGCCATGTTGGATTTACATTTCGACAGCACTATCGGCTGCAACACCCTCGAAAACCATGAAAATGATATCCATGATGAAAAAAATTGGTACCTACTTCAGCCGCCATCTTGGATTTACATTTCGACAACACTATCGGCTTCAGCACCCTCGAAAACCATGAAAATGACACCCATGATGAAAAAATTGATATCTATTGCAACCGCCATGTTGGATTTACATTTCGACAGCACTATCGGCTACAACACCCTCGAAAACCATGAAAATGATATCCATGATGAAAAAATTTGGTACCTACTTCAGCCGCCATCTTGGATTTACATTTCGACAGCACTATCGGCTTCAACACCCTCGAAGCCCATGAAAATGACACCCATGATGAAAAAATTAAAATATATTGCAGCCGCCATCTTGGATTTACATTTCAACAGCACTATCGGCTTCAACACCCTTGCAAACCATGAAAATGACACCCATGATGAAAAAATTGGTACCTACTTCAGCCGCCATCTTGGATTTATATTTCGACAGCACTATCGGCTTCAACACCCTCGAAACCCATGAAAATGACACCCATGATGAAAAAATTGATACTCCTTGCAG
The DNA here is from genome assembly GCA_033319125.1 of Parnassius glacialis. Classification (NCBI taxonomy): domain Eukaryota; kingdom Metazoa; phylum Arthropoda; class Insecta; order Lepidoptera; family Papilionidae; genus Parnassius; species Parnassius glacialis. The sequence goes on along the minus strand of JAVANC010000021.1, from coordinate 48,075,087 downwards.
CTGCCACCTTAGATTTACATTTCGACAGCACTATCGGCTTTAACACCCTCGAAAACCATGAAAATTACACCTAAGATGAAAAAATTGATATCTTTTGCAGCCGCCATCTTGGATTTACATTTCGACAGCACTATCGTCTTCGACACCCTCGAAAACCATGAAAATGACACCCATGAAAAAAAAATTGGTACCTACTTCAGCCGCCATCTTGGATTTACATTTCGACAGCACTGTCGGCTTCAACATTCTCGAAAACCATGAAAAAGACACCCATGATGAAAAAAATTATACCTTTTGCAGCCGCCACCTTGGATTTACATTTCGACAACACTATTGGCTTCAGCACCCTCGAAAACCATGAAAATGACACCCATATTGAAAAAATTGATACATATTGCGGCCGCCATCTTGGATTTACATTTCGACAACCCTATCGGTTTCAACACCCTCGAAAACCATGAAAATTTCACCCATGACAAAAAATTTATACTACTTACTTTTAGTACGTAGTACTATTATTTAATCTGTGCTTTTAAAATATTGTAATAAAAAAATCTGTTATGATTATTATAATCATGTATTTAAGAAATTTGGTTATTCGAATATTGTGTATTTGTACAGCGATCTTTTTGAGCCGCTGCAAACAACCGAAATAATGTCCACTCACGACGGCGACTGACGGTGAACCATAGATAAGTATAAATGTAGCAAGCTAATGTGGCGAACTGATATATACAGTAATCTATGGCGATGGCCAACTGAGTTAGTGAGTAAACTACTCTGTGGCTGCAGCTCCCCATTTACAGAAATAATTCTATATGAGGCTACCAAATCAACAAAAATTTCGCCATTTTCGAGCCGAAAAAATAATAATAGCTAAACAAAACAAAATTTCACTGCCATTTGCATTCAGTGGCTTCCCACATGATAGATGAAGAGATTAAAAAATAGATTGAGTTAAACAATTGATATTTACAAAAGTTATAGTGTTTACAAGCCTTGGGGACATGATAAATCCACACCATAAGCCACTAAAACCCCTTTTTTTATTTAAAAATAGCAATTAATCGATTAAAAAAAATATTAATAAGTTCAACAATCATTAATCTTTCTAACAATGTGCTTTTTATATCATTTATATGTATAATATGATTGCTGGATACGATTCCATGCGACAAAACGGTGGAATTTTGATTTTTAGGCGTTAGTAGAACATACCCACGCGCTTTGCGCTCGGCATGCAATAAAAAATAGATAAGCGCTTTTTCGCGGAAACGTTCATAAAAATATTAGTCGCGGTAATTATGCGCACTACTGTGAAGAATTGTGTCAAAGACACAGGTTCGGCTAACGGCGGCTCTACACGTTGGCCAACACACTGGCGAATGTGTTGGCAGAGATATTGGCCAAGAAATTGTGATCGCGTCCACACGTTGGAAGATCGTTCAGTTTGCTTCGGTTCAGGCCAATGTGCGGACGAATTTATTAAAATGATTATTGAAGCGCTAACGGCTGCTGCGGTTTATTTATTCACAGCATACCCTTATTTTTGATTTAATTTTCACTATTTTTAATATTTAGTATTTTTAATATAAATTTTTAATATTTCTTTATTATACACTAACGTTATACAGATAAGTAAACTATATAAACATTAACACACCTAGGCATAGGTATAATTAACACTTTTACAACTAAGGCCTGGAAAATATTCGAAGCCTGTCTATAAAACTGTTGTAAAATTTTATTAAACAAAGCCTTTTCTAAAAAGGCTTATTCTTATTATATAGTTATAGAATAAAACTAAATAATAATAATAATAATAAATAATTTATTTTGTCAAACATTAAAGTTACACTATACGATCAGTGATCGAGGTCACCTAGTAAGCAAAATAATGCCTGTAACAGGTGGCTTCGCTCTTCCATAGCTAAAAATTAAAGTATTATTAACGAAATAAAGAAACTAATAGGGAATAATAAAGACAGTAAAAACATGATTTTAGTATCCTACTTTTTAATTTGATTTTAGTATGCTTTTTTTTTATAGGATAAGAGTGACAAACGAGCACACAGTCCACCTGATGGTAAGTGGTTGCTGCGGCCCATAGACATCTACATCTATCCTCGTTTGCGAATGAGCGCGAGGAGCTGCACGACCACCCAGCAGCCCCTCGCATCCATCATCCCCACCAGCTGGCTTGGTGTTGGCAGGGCCTTCGCGGGCCCAGCAATCGGCACCCGCCACTGGTGGAGTACGCCGCATGCGTTGGTCAAAGAAAATGAATAGCAACGCATTGCGGGCGTATTTTGGGGCGAAAGGGGGAGAAATTGGAGGTTTTGCGTATCGGGCTAGGATGCATCGACTTTTTGCTGAGCTGGAGCCATCTATAACCGTCACCGAGCAAAACCTGGCAGACCGAGTTCGGTACATCATGCGTTCAAAAATATTTGATGACGCCGAACTCGAACGGCTACGACGTGAGGCTATTCCTCTGTCGAATGAAAATACTACGACAGGAGATGCGGCTCTACGAGTTGCAGAGCAACCGGCACATGTAGATGCCGCCGTAGATCTCCTTGTGGTTGACTCAGGCGACGATGGAATAGTCGCCCAGGAACAAGAGCAAATGAGGAGCATATTGGAAGAGGCGATTAGGGAAACGCGCAGAACGCCTCTCGAGAATCGACCGCGGCTTCCCCGTATACCCCTAAGCAAGCGGAATCGGGCTGTCGTAAGGGCTCTCAACCCAATGCTGGTGACCTATTTGGAAGCCAGCCGGGACCTTTGCGATACGGACTCAATTCTTTTTGGCGCCGCACTGGCAGTTTGCCGTATTATTGGCGCCAAACTTCCCACGGCTGGACGCGCTACTAGACAAAGTAGCGCCATCCCAGCCTGGAGAAGAAGGATTGAGGACCGTATCGCAAAGGCAAGGGCCCTCATCGGCAGGCTGATAAGCTTCAGGTCGGGCAATAATAGGCCGAGAATTGTGCGCACCGTCAGGATGGCGTTTGCTGGGACAAACATCAGTTTGTCCCAGCCGGATATAACGCAAAAACTGACGGAGCGCATAGACGACCTGAAGCAGAGAGTCGCTGCTTGGGGGAAGCGGATTCGGCGATATACCGAGAGGTCGACACGGTTCAACCAGAATCGTCTCTTCCAGAGTGATCAGAAGAGGCTCTATGAATCATTGGAGCGACCAATGGTACGTGGAACGGGCCCAGCACCGAATCAGGCCGACACTATCGCATTCTGGCGCGGCCTGTGGTCAGAGCCCGTAAACCACAGCGAGGGCCCTTGGACGGAAGTTGTGGCGAGTCAGTGTGCGAATGTTACGCCCATGGACCCCGTCATCATAACGCCGGATGACGTAGCTGAGGCGGTCCGTAGGGCCCCGAACTGGAAAAGCCCGGGACTCGACGGACTGCATCACTACTGGCTGAAGGGGTTCGTGGTGTGTCACGCTGTGCTCGCCCGACAGTTTCAAGAGGCTCTCGACCAAAAGTCGCTCCCGAGCCTCTTCACTACTGGGATCACTCATTTGGTTCCTAAAGACCGGGATTCCACAGACCCGAGCAAATACCGCCCCATAACGTGTCTACCAACCATATACAAGACACTTACATCCATTTTGAGCGTGAGAATCACTCGTCACCTGAACTCAAATCAGGTGATGTCGCGCGCTCAAAATGGATGTCGGGGCGGTGGTCGTGGAACCAAGGAACCACTCCTCATTGACGCGGTCATTGGCAAAGTGGTTAAACGCAACCGTCGGAACCTCTCCGCCGCCTGGATAGACTATAAAAAGGCATTCGACTCGGTGCCTCATACATGGCTTAAGAGGGTCCTCGAGCTGTACAGGGTTGACTGTACAGTTCGAGACTTCCTCGGGCAGTGTATGGGGCAGTGGAGTACGATCCTTTGTCATCTAGGCGAGCGGATGACGGCTGCGGAGAACCACATAAGGATAAGAAGGGGTATCTTCCAGGGCGACTGTTTGAGTCCAATATGGTTCTGCCTCTCTCTGAACCCTCTTAGTACATTACTGGAGGGTTCCGGGAGGGGATTTCAGCTTCGGAGAGGAGGTACAAAAGTGACCCACCTTTTCTATATGGATGATCTCAAGTTATTCGCCTCCAGTCGCTCTCATCTTATGGAATTGCTAAACATCACTTGTGATTTTAGCAATTCTATTAGAATGGGGCTGGGGACGGATAAGTGTGCGGTCCTCCATGTTGAAAGAGGAAGGGTTGCTAACTCGGAGGGCATAGACTTATCTATGCCCATCAACATAAGGACCCTTTCCGGGGCTGAAACATACCGATACCTGGGTATGTCACAGAACATCGGTGTAGATGAGGCGGGTATGAAACAGTCAGTTTGCGATGTGTTTTATGCACGCTTGACCAAAGTGCTTAACAGCCTTTTGTCCGGTGTGAATAAAACGCACGCATATAACGGTTGGGTCATGCCTGTTCTCATGTATACCTTTGGCATACTCAGGTGGACTCAGACCGAACTAAACGCTCTGGACAGAAAAGTCCGCACTATAATGACGTCCCGCAGGATGCATCATCCGAGATCGTCAGTAATGAGGCTGTACTTGCCGCGGAAGCATGGTGGACGCGGCTTTTTAAGCGCGCTTACCATGCATAATCGCGAAGTGTGCAGCCTCCGTAATTACTTTCTGACGAGAGCGGATGATCCATACTATAGGGACGTTATTTGTTGTGATAAAGGACTTACCCCTCTATCCTTAGCCAACGAGCAATGGCAAGACCCGGCAGTACAGAGCATTTCCGACCGGGAGACCGTATGGAAGGAGAAAGAGCTCCACGGGAGGTTCTACAAGGCTCTACATGAGCCTTTCGTAGACACAGTCGCCTCCCTCCACTGGCTACGTTTCGGTGACCTCTTTGGGGAAACCGAGGGTTTTGTCTGTGCGATACAGGATCAGGTTATTAAGACCAACAATTATCGGAGATACATCCTAAAGGATGGCACCGTTGACGTCTGTCGAGCTTGTCGCCATCCCGGTGAGTCACTTAGGCATGTCATCTCCGGTTGTTCGGCGCTTTCTAACTCTGAGTATTTGCACAGGCACAACTTAGTAGCCAGGATTTTACACCAGGAGCTCGCTCTGAAATACGGTCTCGTGGATCGGAAATTGCCGTATTATAAGTACTTGCCGGAGGCCGTGCTCGAAAATGACCGCGCCAGGCTCTACTGGGACCGGGCCATCATCACAGACAGGACTATTCTTGCGAATAAACCTGATATTGTGCTGATGGACCGGGCACAGTCAAGGATATTTTTGGTCGACATTACCATTCCTTATGACGAGAACCTCGTGAAAGCCGAAACAGATAAACTGACTAAATATCTGGACCTGGCTCACGAGGTGACCGACATGTGGGGTGGATTGCCGGCCGAAATTATACCTGTAGTCGTCTCTGCGAACGGGTTAATCCCAGTCAGCCTCTCGGGTCATCTGAGGCGACTGGGACTCCGTGACGGACCGCTCCAAGCTCAAATGCAGAAGGCGGTGCTCCTCGATACCGCCCGCATCGTCCGCCGGTTTCTTTCCCTCTCCCCCTAACCCTCGGCCGTTTGGTCTCCCCTGCCGAGGGCTTCCATCTGGTTGGGTTTTTATTTATTTATGTATTTTTTATGTATTATTTTATTTTGTTGATATTTATGTATGTTTATCATTTTCATTTACAATTATATATTTATACAGCCCAACCAGATGAGAAAACTATATAGATACCCCAAAATAATAATAAATAATTTATTTTGTCAAACATTAAAGTTACACTATACGATCAGTGATCGAGGTCACCTAGTAAGCAAAATAATGCCTGTAACAGGTGGCTTCGCTCTTCCATAGCTAAAAATTAAAGTATTATTAACGAAATAAAGAAACTAATAGGGAATAATAAAGACAGTAAAAACATGATTTTAGTATCCTACTTTTTAATTTGATTTTAGTATGCTTTTTTTTTATAGGATAAGAGTGACAAACGAGCACACAGTCCACCTGATGGTAAGTGGTTGCTGCGGCCCATAGACATCTACATCTATCCTCGTTTGCGAATCAAAATGCAGATGCGTTGTCACCCGTGAGGACTAAGATGGAATGCCTCATTTCCAGTAAAAAGGGCCTCCGGCCACCTGCACTCACCAAGCGAAACGCAGAGGTAAACCTCTACTTCACGCTAAATGCTACCTATAATATAGCATTAATACATCAATAAATAAATGAATACATCAATCACTACAACGTGAATGTGTATAAGATAAGGGTGATCAAAAAGAAATGGAAAAAGAAATTTTATTTCTTGACGGCTCCGTGGCGTAGTGGCTTAGCAATGAGTTGCTGCCCTGGGGGCCGCGGGTTCAAATCCCGCACGGAACAAGTATTTGTATAGCCTGCACATAATTTCTCCGGGTCTGGATGTTTGTCCTTATGCAATTTATGTTTCTAAACTGCCTCCACGATACAGGAGAAAATCCTGTGTATAATAACATTTTTTTTAAAAAAGACTTGTGTTTTACAAACAATTTTCAGCTTGGTAGGGCTCTATAAAGCGAAAAGTTTACACACGTTGGAAGATCGTTCAGTTTGCTTCGGTTCAGTCCAATGTGCGGACGAATGAATTAAAATGATTATTGAAGCGCTAACGGCTGCTGCGGTTACATACAGGAGAAAATCCTGTGTATAATAACATTTTTTTTTAAAAAGACTTGTGTTTTACAAACAATTTTCACCTTGGTAGGGCTCTATAAAGCGAAAAGTTTATTATGCATTATGCCGCCTCTACACGTTGGCCAACACGCTGGCGAATGTGTTGGCCAACAACGATGGCCATCGTGTGGTGCCGCCTCTACACGTTGGCCAACACGCTGGCGAATGTGTTGGCAGAGATATTGGCCAAGAAATTGTGATCGCGTCCACACGTTGGAAGGTCGTTCAGTTTGCTTCGGTTCAGGCCAATGTGCGGACGAATTTATTAAAATGATTATTGAAGCGCTAACGGCTGCTGCGGTTTATTTTTTCACAGCATACCACTATTTTTTTATTTAATTTTCACTATTTTTAATATTTAATATTTTTAATATAAATTTTTAATATTTCTTTATTATACACTAACGTTATACAGATAAGTAAACATAGGTATAATTAACACTTTTACAACTAAGGCCTGGAAAATATTCGAAGCCTGTCTATAAAACTGTTGTAAAATTTTATTAAACAAAGCCTTTTTAAAAAGGGTTATTCTTATTATATAATTATAGAATAAAACTAAATAATAATAATAATAAATAATTTATTTTGTCAAACATTAAAGTTACATTATACGATCAGTGATCGAGGTCACCTAGTAAGCAAAATAATGCCTGTAACAGGTGGCTTCGCTCTTCCATAGCTAAAAATTAAAGTATTATTAACGAAATAAAGAAACTAATAGGGAATAATAAAGACAGTACGAACATGATTTTAGTATCCTACTTTTTAATTTGATTTTAGTATGCTACCTATAATATAGCATTAATACATCAATAAATAAATAAATACATCAATCACTACAACGTGAATGTGTATAAGATAAGGGTGATCAAAAAGAAATGGAAAAAAGAAATTTTATTTCTTGACGGCTCCGTGGCGTAGTGGCTTAGCAATGAGTTGCTGCCCTGGGGGCCGCGGGTTCAAATCCCGCACGGAACAAGTATTTGTATAGCCTGCACATAATTTCTCCGGGTCTGGATGTTTGTCCTTATGCAATTTATGTTTCTAAACTGCCTCCACGATACAAGAGAAAATCCTGTGTATAATAACATTTTTTTTTTAAAAAGACTTGTGTTTTACAACCAATTTTCAGCTTGGTAGGGCTCTATAAAGCGAAAAGTTTACACACGTTGGAAGATCGTTCAGTTTGCTTCGGTTCAGTCCAATGTGCGGACGAATGAATTAAAATGATTATTGAAGCGCTAACGGCTGCTGCGGTTACATACAGGAGAAAATCCTGTGTATAATAACATTTTTTTTTAAAAAGACTTGTGTTTTACAAACAATTTTCACCTTGGTAGGGCTCTATAAAGCGAAAAGTTTATTCATTGGTCATTGTTACTGCCGTTATGTAGACACTAGTTACGATGCGTGCATATAAAATTTAAGCGTGCGTGCGTGCGATCACTCTGAGAGCTCGTAGCAAACTAAACGTGCGCCCAACGTGTGGACGCGGCGGCCAATACTCTGCCACAACCCTTTGATCTTTTGTAAAAAACCGACACCAGACGGATCTCGCGCCAACTTGTGGGCCATCGTCCCAATACGTACCAACGTAGCTTAAACACCCGCTCCACACGATGGCCATCGTTGTTGGCCAACACATTCGCCAGCGTGTTGGCCAACGTGTAGAGGCGGCATAACACTATAAAAGAAAAGCATAAAAATAATTCGATTTCGGTGCGGCGCGGCGGGGTAGTAAGGCGCGCGTCGCCTGCGCCGCCCGCTCGCCGACAAAGGGAGGTCTCCTTCCGTCAATTATATTGCTTATTCATTTTAATTTCAATGATGTGATGTTATGATCGTGACCCCAGCAGTGACCGCTGGGCGACAGTGATCTATGTACAGGTTGCTTTAAGATAACATTTTAAATAAATCCGTAAATAATAACTTTTAAGGACGCGTTTGCAAAATTGATAGGTATAGAATCGAACTACTACATTGACATGGGTCACACACACAAGTGTACGCACGGTTAGCTGTGGGAATCGTAATCAAGTAAAACATTTTGATACTTTGAATGATTGATTTTTTTCTCATTTCTTATACCTACAAAAATATACTTAAATACGAAATTCGAATACCTACCTACCTGTATGACCTGAAAGTATACTTCGGTGAGTGCTGCTGGAACTCCTGGACGAGTAGAATAAGGTGTACCGAGTTTAGGTTCGAGTTGTTAGTTATGATGAGACCTTACCTCCAGGCTTGATGGAGAGACCTGATGATGTACTTCAGTGACTGCTACTGGAACTCCTAGACGAGTAGAACTAGGTGTGCGAAGTTTGGGCTCGAAGCAAAGTTCAAGGGAAGCAGTTCGCCGTCGACTCGCGTCCGATCTTACACAGATAATCAAAGAAGCACCCATGCCTAGTAATTATCTGTGTAAGTTTGTAGGTGAATCTTCCGACTCGTCGCTGCATCCAGACTTCCAAGAGCGGCAGGATTGCTTTAATTACGCATTTCCGTTCATAGCAACACCCACCTAGGTGTGCTATGAACATGGCGACATAGCGCACTCGACTCCTGACACCTGTCAGGAGTCGAGTGCGCTATGTAGCCGGAGCGTTTTGTCGTTCCTGCCGTTTAATTGATCATACGTGGAACCCCACGTATGAGTTCCCTCCGGATCTTTCTGCTATCTTGCCCCATGTACAGAATTTACCTGTCACGCAAGTAGTCTCCGATATAATACCTTGCAGGTAGGGGGGTTGGTGTATTAATGCACTCCTGATTACGTCCCAGAGTAGAGAGTTCAAAACGTTGAGGATATCAAGACTTATCGCCAAAGCCACGCCACCCTAGGATACTGTTTGTTCCGACAAGGAAAGGACGCGCATAATCGCATCTACAGTGGAACGCTTCCGTCGGAACCCAAACTGGCTATCAGCCAAATCGGGACCGATACATGACAGATGCCTATTGAGCCGAGTGGCAACTATCCTATCGAAAAATTTGCCGATCTCCTTCAGCAGGCATATGGGGCGGTACGCTGTGGGTGAATCAGCGGCTCTGCCCTGCCTCTGCTTTCTTCAAGAGAACCAGCTTTGCCTCTATCCAGGCTGTGGGCACCGCAACGTGATACACTGCAGACAGCTGGTAAACAGCTGCCTGAGCCTGTCTCCCAGGGCAGACAGACTCAGCACTAGGGCCCGGGCCCGGGTCGGTCCAGCTTCTCCCCGGTCACCCCCATCTCATCTAGCCACTTCTATGAAGACGACAGGTGACCTGAGGAATTTGACCCGTCCTCTGGGAAGAGTGTGCTGATCACTCTTCCCAGAAGATCCGAATCGAGAGTCTCCGTCAAAGGGGGCAAACAGGGTCGGAGTTTACCCAGCATCATTCTGTATGGGCACCACCAGGGATCTTTGTCGAGTCCCTCCAGAAGCTCTTTCCAGGACCGGGAACTGACGTTGTTAATGGCAATTTTTAGCGCCTTTGTTGCCAGTACACTGCTCTGCGCTTTGGGCCACTGGTTCTGGGCAACGACAGGTCACAAATTTGCACCATTATACCCTGAAACTAGTTTGCTTCCACTTAAGAATCGGGCTGAACCTCTTCGACGTTTTCTGGCCAGGACGCGACGATGGCGGCGGCTTAAAGCTTCTCTCGATCGAGCTGCTTGAGACACCAACGCCGCGGTGTGATGCTCTCTCGGCGACTGGGGTTACGATTAGGCTGTCAAAGTGAGACATCGTATACGATGTCCTCCACTAATCGCCAGCCCAACATCATTTTCATTGCAGGATGAGTTGACCAGCATGGGCTCACCCTGCTACCACACATATGTGCTTACGGATCCCTGATTCATTAATTGGAGGTCCAGCCCAGCCGCCCATACCATCACTGTCTCTCCCTTGGGGACGTTTCTGGAGTTGCGCCAAGCACTTGTGTGGGCGTTAAAATCTAACAGAGCGATCAAAGGATGAGGTTGACATTCACGAACACAATTTGCCACCTTGTCTAGGTACGCCTCGTAGTCGGCAAGGAATCTATTAGGAGAGAAATAGCAGCCCACTATGGCCAGGGGGCCCCATTGCACTGTAACAAAGCCCTGCTCTCTTCTCAATAGAGTGTAAGTGTGGGGCTTCCTCTCCACTCTCCCAATAGATGGCGACGGAGCCCGATTCGTCACCGAACCAGCGAGGATGGTCGGGCACGGCATAGAACTCCGCTACTACTGCAGGGCAATCCGCCACTCCGCAATGGTTTGCATAAGCAGATACTGCACATTGCGGCAGTGGTTCAGATTTCCATGGAGGACTTTAAGGGGCGCGAATTTATAACTCGGCTACCTCCATAGCCGAGATAGTAATCGGTGCAGCGACATAAGTCGTTGTGGCCGCCTTGCTGGTGAGTGCAGATGTCTGAAAATACCTCTCTTTTTTGGGAGTTGGGATGCACTTCTTCCCTAATCTGTGGCCAGCAGAATGCCTGAGATCAGAAGACTGAAGAAATTTTAGTGCCGACGCAGTGCACTGTTTCGCCCTGTGTCCATGCTCTCCACGAGCATAACGTCGTGCGCCACTGTTATTTTCATTGGAGCACCTGCTGGCCTCGTGCCCTCTTTCTAGGCACCGAAAACAATGCAAGGGCCTGGGCTCCAGTAATTCAACTCTAGCAGACCCCCAACCCATGCGCACTCACCCAACATCCGCAATCTTGCGGACTGCCGTGACTGGGTACCGCACCCAGCATGTCCCAATGCTAGTGGAATTTCTACGAATTTCCTCGACTTTAAAACATCCAATCTCTTGCCTCAGCCATCGCCGCCGCAAGTGTATATTAGCTTTTGATTCCTCCATTACTTTGGCATATGTAACAGAGGAGCCTTCTGACACCATTACTGTTACGGTTATACCATCATGATAGTATAGCCCCAACAGTAATGGTGATACCATCATGGCGATCCGCTTTTCGGTGGCCCTAGATTTTTGGTCTTTTTAGCCACTTCTATCCACGAACTGGCTGTGGGCGGTACCGGGTTACTTGATACCGTCGCAGCCACGAGATCGACCAGCGCCGGTTAGGTAGGCATCTTCTTTTTCTTCGAACTTTGCCTTTTCGTCTTCTGCGGCTGCGACGATGAAGCCGATTGCAAAGGTGGTGAGATCGTTGAGGTAGCAATAACAACGACAAAGTATAGATACAGGAGAAAATCCTAGTGGGAAGGTAACTTTTTTTTAATATTGAAAGAATAAAAAAGTATCTGGGTAACCACGATTTGCTTGGCGTTAGAATAAATATAATATTCAATGGGGTATCTAGATAAAATCTAGAAGTAAAAATTCATTCATGCATTCTAAATATGAAATTTCATCGAAATCATTAGGGTTGTTTCCGAGAAACTAATTATATAAATATTATGTACGGTACTAGCGATCCGCCCCGGCTTTGGGTGATTTCTGGATCTCGACAACAGTGCCACCTACCAAGTTCAAATATTTTAAAACTGTCCAGGGACTCATTCAAACATACACAAAAAATTTCATCGGAATCGGTCCAGCCGTACTCGAGTTTTTGCGAAACTAACGGAGAGATTTGCTAAAACTTATAGAAGTATTAGGTTACTCTAAGCTAAAACTATTTTTTACGGATACGGATCTATCGCGTTTAATTTAAATTTTTAATTAAATGCTTTTTTCTATAGGATAGGGTGACAAACGAGCACACAGTTCACCTGATGGTAAGTGGATGCTGTGGCCCATAGACATCTACATCTATCTTCGTTTGCGAATCAAAATGCACATGTGTTTTCATCCGTGAGGACTGAGATGGAATGCCTCTTTTCCAGTAAAAAGAGTCTCCGGTTCTCTACACTCACCATAGGAAACACAGCAGTGTTAAACTGCTATCTTACGATGGTATTCTGTGAGAGCGTGTTCCTTCCCCGGTCGAGCCGACCCATTCGTGCTACAACTATACTACTAATATAGCTGCAACATGGCTTTACCACGTAACAAAAATTTAAATGTTTATTTTATGTTATGTAAATTTTAAAATTTAAATGTCATTTAATGTGCAGTGTTCGCGTAAATATAAGAAATCATTAACGGAGAGCAATTGATTCTTATATATAGTAGTATAGTATATGTATAGATAATATACTTATACAGTATAGGATGTAAGAAATCTTCGTGTCCAAAGTCTTCTGATTATGGTGGTAATGAGGCTTATAATAGTAGAAGAATGGTTTTAAAAGTAGTGTGGACTGACCCTATCGCTATGATCCCTATATGATATTATGCCGTTGGATGTAGGTGTCTAAAGACCATGCTTTATTAGAAATTTGTCAGGAAGGCTATTGTTCAGCAGTAGGCTTGTGGTGATCTACAACAATGATGATGGTGGTGATGGTGGATATGATGATGATAATGATGAAAATGGTAAGTATACATTTCTTAATAATTTTAACTGTTATCACAGACGTTCTGTTTTATTATATATTTATATAAATTTAATACTAAGAATTTAGATCTATTTGTATATAACCACAATAATCAGTAGCAAACAAAATTGTAGCCAGCCCGTACACATTAACCCCACATGTGGCGACGGAACCCATTAGTGAAACTATTATCACTATTTCGATACATAAATTTCGCTGGCATTGTTAATTGCACTGAATACGTTGCATTTCACCTTTAAGCTTCACACACATAATAATTATATTAATAATATTTAATTTAATAGGATTTTTGATGAAGCTAATTTTGAAATCGCCAGAAAAAAGTAATCATTTAAATAAATCATAACCAGAATATCTAATATATAAAAATTAATATTTGTTTGTACGTATTTTATGCGCAGCCATATCGTTCATCAGATTGCGCTAAAACTTTGTCAACTCATTGCTTGCACTTGCGCGAAGAATATAGGCATAGTAGAATTAGCTTAAAATAGGTGACGGGCGTATCGTTCCCACAAATTTATTTGTAAGTCTTATTTTATTTTATTTCAATGAAGGTATTATCGTTCCTAATTAAATAATATTACTCTTTCAAATCAAAAATGATATTTCAAAATTATTTCTTCTGCGGCATCAACGCGCTGGGTACCAGCCTGACCACCAGAACAAGAACCAGAACTATTTTATTAATACAAGAAATATTATTTGACGTCACAAAACAAAATAAAATATAATGTAAATTATATTATTAAAAAAAAATTCAAGAATTTGTGTGAAGCCAAATAAGGTCCATATTTGAGCTAACTGCAGCGTGCAGCGTGCAGCGTACAGCGTGCAGCGTGCAACGCATTCGTGTAGTAGCGGTGTAAGAATATACATTACCCATTTCATCCAATTAGTGCTGCGAGAAATAACAGAAGGAAACTGAACCAGGAGATTAGCAGCAGCATCTTTCTGATCTAAAAACAGCTGATTAAAAAATGCTGTTGCCAACCAGCCTGTAAATTATGGCAGGCATGGCAAATAACTCCCCTATAAGGCAATCTATTGGATAGGCCTTTATTCAGCAGTGGGTTTTTGATAAGCTTTAATGGTAATGGTTCACTACTAGTGCTCCCTACAAATTAACAGCAGCGCTGTTTTTTAAATAGAGTCTAATAGAACCCAACATTGACTCCACGGACTTACTTACTTACTTACCTTATTTAAAACGTAAATCTATACTAATACAATAAAGCGGAAGAGTTTTTTTGTTTGTTTAAGCGCGCTAATCTCTGGAACTACCAGTCCGATCTTAAAAATTCGTTTTGTATATTACAACCAGATTCATGTGGAATAGTATAGGCTATGTAGCATTAAGCTATATTACTCAGCTAGCCTTAAATATGGATATTTGTAAGGCAAGTCAGAATAAAAAGCACTCCCGAAATGATTTATCCGCGTACGCTGGTGTTAGCGTTAGGGATACGTTAATACAATGTTCTAGGAAAATATAGACCTTTACTCCGTCCAAAAATATATATACCATATGTCTATTTCTTATACATAAGTCATAATTTGGTAATTTGTGACAAAAATATATTGAAATTTTAAAAGTGATTTATGAGCGTTATTATTTGGCATGGCCTATTTATCCTCACGAACGAAAGTTACTTGATCATCAAGACAATTTTATGAAGATAAACTTTGTTCTTTATACCATGTTATCTGGACGCATAGTTTAAGAGATAATGTAAAATTAAAATAGTTCAATACTTGGCTGGGCGCGCGAACGACGCTTAAACTCTAGCCGTTATTAAATGCTTGAACTAGGTCATGTCGAGCACCTCGGACACGTGATGACGCAGGTGAAACCGCGGGGCACAGCTAGTGAAAAATATAGTCATTCAGAGAAAAATTAACTAAATGTGGCCTCATAGGCGGTCATATTGTCCAGTGTCTCCACGCTTGGCAGGCGGGTTAGCTTCCGCTGTTTTATATTATTTTCTGTTCTTATCAGGATGATGTTGTCCATTACCTGTTTCGTTTCTTTCTAACACCTCCACTACAAGCCTTGTTTGTAACTATTCTATAAAAGTTCTTTCGACACAAGATTCACATGCTACAGCGACATGCACCCAATTTTTTTATTACAAAATGCTCATAAGCTGTAATAATCATAATGAGATTGCGAGGTTATTCATTCACACAGACCCTTTTTTCTGAAAACGAGGCATTTCATCCTAGTCCTCAGGATTGACAATGCATCTGCACTTTGATTCTTAAACGAGGCTAGACATAAATTTCTATGGACCATTGTATCAACTTCCCATCAGGCATCTTTTAAAACATACAAACATAGAAACAGGTCCAGCTAATAACAGCGTGTTAAAGAACGTTAATTTTCTTAATTTTACGTTATAACACCGAATATGAAATATTAATTCCCCTTTACTGTTATGAAAGGTGAGATGCAGAAAAAATAATAAGGTCATATAATAAACCAATTTTAAGTATTCATGTTAAAAGAACTACAAGAAAACGATGAAATCATTTCATAAACTTTTTAAATATGCTCTCTATGTTTGACGTTTGCCGATTTTTTAATTTTCGATGTACCAACAATAAATATATAGCCCTCAATTTCGTCACTGAACGAACAGCCCATTTCCGCCACATCATTAACAACCGCAATCATTAATGAACTTTACTCGACCATATTAATTTGTTATGATTTAAACCTCCCAAATTTTTTTAATATTATATTGAGGTAATGTATAAGCCTGTTTTATCTGACCTCATGGCGACTACGTATTGGAATTGGTGTTCGGTGCACAGATGGAGCTAGAGGCTCAAAAAGGGCGGCCACGCCCCAGACGAAGTAAGATGCAGGAAGTCGATAAAAGTAGGTGGCAAAGTACCGTGATTTGTGACATTCCTTCGGGGATACCTATGATCAGCAGTGCACTTGTGATGGTCATTCGTTTACAGCGATGGTAATGACGACAAGTTACCCACATATTATACGTATCCTCGCTAACCTTTGCTCAAGAGGCTTCCTTTCATTACTGAAAGGATTTTGTAGAAAGGCGAATTCCACCTCGCAGCCCCAACACATGAGTAAAGAAATCGTACCGAACAGAGGCAAAGCTTCATACAACCGCGCTGTAATAGGTACACTACTGCTAGCTTGAGGTACGTGTGTGCGTGAGCACTGGCGGCTCGTCACGTACAGAGAGAAACTGCTTTAAACCGGGTCGGCCAGTGCTCAAACTCAGTGTTGTGTTAAAACTATAAGTGTAATTCGTGGCAAAAAAAATATAAAAAACAATTAGCCAAGTGCGTGTCGGGTCACGTACAATGTAGCGGCAGAGTTTTATAAAATCTTTAATATAACTTAATGAAGAATTAAAATTAGAAGAATTAAATTTATTTTATATTATTACGAGACTAATGGGGTTGTTATAAATTAAATGAATTTGCTGTGAAATTAACAACAAACTACTTATTTCACAGCAAATATCGGCGTACGTCAGGCGGCGATTTATCGCATGACGTAATCGCTCGCTACGTAATTGGCGCGCGGTTGCGTCAGCAAGTAGTATAAATAGCAGTAGTTTCGGCTCGCCGCTCACTTAGCGGCCAGCCTCCGCAGAGTCTACTTCACCTGAGGATGCCTCGTGTAGAGGCGAAACACGTGTCGTATTTTCGAGAGTGGTGTGTCCTGCCTAGTGTGGTGGTGTTGAGGATGGTAGTGCTGGGATTGACGGCGACGGGTATAGTGCGCGCGATTGAGGGAGGGTGGGAGGTCCACCTTAAAGCTGGGCAGGACACATCATTTTCTTTCTTTACGCGGAATTAAGCAAATTAATTTATAACAACCCCATTATAATGGATTTTCGCAAAGTAACGCCTGATTCTATCAATTATTACGAGACGTTTCAATCGAGATTGTCTTGAAAATTTCTTTGGAAAAGTCAGACAGGCGGGTGGTAACTGTCAAGAACCAACATGTCAACTAGTTAGTATTGCCTTCAATAAGATGTTTATAACCAATATCTTTGAGAAACCTCAAAATACTAATTGTGAATACGATTTTAATGTGTTACTTATTAAACCAGACGATTGTCGTATTTAATGAAGCTTGTGAACTCTCGTTCGAGCCGCAAATCCATCTCATTCAAATCTATATGTATATTACGTCAAATATCTGTATTGTTTATTAGTAGGTTAAAAAACCTAAAGGATAAATATAACACTTGAATAAATTATTATTCAATCTAGACAAAGTTATATGTTCCTTCGTTATTTAATTTTACCATTTTCCCTCTGTTATTTATTGGATATACGAGTAGTACGAACCCGCATCACTAATGCAAAGGGTATCTAGGGTCTGAGGGACTTTTTGTCATTTTCTACAGTGAAGTTTCTTGCGTCGACCTCGCAGGTTGCACATTTTTTTTTTTGTTTTAACCCAACTATTGAATTTATTTTAAAAGGGTTTGAAGACAAATCTTATTTTATAATTGATTTATAAAAATTCAGCCACTGGCCTTCGTTGTCTCACTCACATACCTGAGAGCAAATATCCAGTCATCCACAACTTTGTTATAGATTAATAGGTTTTACCTGACCCCCGATCCTTGCCTCGTTTGCAGCTGCTAGGAGCACTCGATACAAATTAGTATTAATTAATAAAGTTCTACAGTCGGCATGTTCATTATTAAACGAAAAAGAATATTAATTAATATGAAAAAGTTTCATTATAAAATTTCAGATTTCTAATTAAAAGTAGTGGTGAATTTAACTCACTCTCCTGAAATACGAGATATTGAATATTATTTACGGTGGCGGTAGTTACATCAAGTAAGCGACATGCTTGTTTGCCCCCTCTTCTATAAAAAATAGATATATTTGTGTATTTTGTTGTTTGGTGAGGTGTAGTGTGGTTGTTGTGTTGTGTATTTGTGAGGTGTTGGTATATATCATCCCTGTCTAGAACGCATCTACATTTTGACTCCTAATCGAATATGGATGCAGGTGTCTACGGGCCACAACATGCACATAACATCAGATAGAACGTGTGCTCGTTTGTCATCCTTATTGTAAGTATAAAAAATATGCAGGACCTATCTATCAACAAGCTTAAAACTTTTAATAAGCAAAGACACTTTACAAGCATATTAAAGAATACATGTTTGATAATAACCCCTGAAAATGAGGCCATGGCTACCATGCTGTTTCTAAATGTTTTCATATTAAATTATACAACATATTTATTGTTAACAAATATTTTAAAAAAGTCCCACTTGGCTCCTTGCTGGTTCTTCTCAGGACAGAGGAATTTTCTGAGTCAGTGATAAAAGCATATATTGTTATTATGTTATTATTATATAAGCATTATTTAATAAGTGTTCTTGTATGTTATCTACATTGAATAAAAACTATTATATTCCATTAAAATTGATGTTATCTAGAAATTTAATTTTCTTAAATAATATGAGAAAACAAAAAAAAATTAAATACACCTAATTTTAATACTCGCTGTTTTACAGTTAACAAATTTTTATGTTTGTATAAATATTTTATGATGGAATAGATTAAATATTACATTAATAACTGCAAAAATATTAGATAAAGAAATAGAAAATTTTGATTAATATTAATTTTTAAGGTTTTTCCATAAAAAAGGAATGTTTTAGATTAGTGAATGGATTCCCATAAATTATTTTAATGTTTTGAATTTTTTTCCTTTTAATTGAAAGGGAAAAATTTCTAATAAAACATAGTTTTATTATAAAATGTCTATTTATAATATTGTAAGAAATTTCAATGTAATGCTACAGGAAAAGGCTTTAATCCCACTTCTGATGTAAGAAACTATGTCACTACTGATGTTAGAAATTATTCTCAAAATGATTTAAATAAAATAATGTTACTCATATTAGAATTTACTCTGAAGGTTAATTGTTAAAAATAATAAAAGTGTGAGAGAGAGTGTGTGATCATTATCAGGAATAAGAGAGATTACAGCACTACACATGCAGTATAGAGCAAATACAGTTCGATCACCGTAACACGTCTCCGCCACAATCACACACCAGTGTAACGTGAGGTACGTAATTACATGATAACACCAAAGTATGCAAAGCAACAGCTACACTACTCCTCTCGATGTAACACAGGGTAGCCTCTCAGCAACACGATCTTCCTTACTTAAACTAGAAGAACTACTACACGAATAGAACTGCATCACTTTTCTTTTTTGGGCAGAATCTCAGTGTAGAAGTAATGTTTAGCCCAACGGGCATAATAACGATATGGGACTCGTAGAATTACAGGCTGTTCCCTCTTAGTCGCCTGTGCGATACTCTATACTGCTAAAACAAGTGGGAGATTACCATTCTACCTAATTTGTTCATATTTTTTTTATTTTATTACCCTCTTCCCAACAATAGTTTAATTCAGCCACATTTTAAATGCAAAGTGGACGTTTATATTATTTTACTTACTTGGGTGAAAGTTATTATAAAGTTTATATTCCTCATAGACACAGAACAAAAAACAACAAATGATATAAAAGATTATATATTATCGAATAAAAATGTAAAAAATCCAAATTAGATGTTTGTTTGTTTTGGTCATCCTGTAAAAATACGTTACTCCTTTGCTGTATGTACTATGAATGACGAAAAAAATTGTTTGATTCGAATGCATAGTTATGTCGATAACAAACGGGTGTTTATGTCGGAACAAATGGTCGAGCGTATGGTGGTCCGATGATGGAATGGAGAGGGAGGAATTATGACTCAGAAATATAAAATACCGAAAGGCTGCATATAAACATATTCATACTACAACCTTAATATAGCTGCAGCATGGCTCTACCACGTATATTCATGTATCACACTCTTGTTCACTATGAAAGAGCCGCCATTCTATCTAATGCAAATCTAAATAACTTATGTAATGTTATTTGGCGCCTTTATGGCAAATATGTACCTACGTACAGAGTGGTTTGAATATACAGGGGGTTTCCATGCTGGTCTACCTTTCCGGTGATCCTGTTATGGAATACGGGTACGCGACCCCGGCTCCCCGAGCTACTGTTATTCTCATACCTTTCCTGCCGAGATAACAGTATCCTTACACCTATGCTCCTACCCCCAAACTTCTTTTTCCTTTTCCCAAAATGGTAGCTTCCTCTACCAACAATAGCATACCCAAAGAGGGTTGGTGTCAGGCAGGCGGCCGACTGTAAAACTTCTGCCAAATCCCATGCAGTAATTGAATAGTACGAGTTGTGGGATATATGACAGGGCTAGGGCGTACCCCGCAGGTGACGCGCAGGGGCAGCACCCGGCTCCTGTGGGAAGTGGGCAAGGGTTGTCGCACCTTACGGAGCGGGTGCGACGTAAGAGGCGAGCCCGGAGAGAGAAGAATGTCAGAGTGAGGTTTGCAAGCTGGAATATAGGTACGATGACTGGAAGAGGAAGAGAGTTAGCAGATGTTTTGAAACGACGAAGAGTGAATGTTGCCTGTTTGCAGGAAACAAAATGGAAGGGCAATAAAGCAAGAGAGATTGGGGAGGGATACAAGTTTTATTATTGTGGAAGTGATGGGAAGCGAAATGGAGTAGGAGTTGTGTTAGATAGTGGAATGAAAGAACGAGTGACAGATGTGAAAAGAGTAAATGACAGAATGATAGTTGTTAAATTAATGATTGAAAACAAAGTAGTGAATGTTGTAAGTGTGTATGCTCCGCAAACAGGCTGTGAAGAGAGTGTGAAAGAGAAGTTTTGGGAGGAATTTGATTGTATGATGATGGGAATACCTGAGCGTGAGGATGTTTATATGGGAGGAGATTTTAATGGACATGCAGGGAGAGTGAATGACGGGTATGAAAGAGTACACGGTGGATGGGGGTACGGAATGCGGAACCGTGAGGGGGAAGTTCTTCTGCAAGCAGCATGTGCTTTCGACCTGGCTGTAGTAAACACGTGGTTCCAAAAACGAGATTAGCATCTTGTTACTTATAAAAGTGGCCACCACGCGACACAGATCGACTATCTTCTGATAAGACGGAACCAAATCAAGAGTGTAAAAAACTGCAAAGTGCTTCCAGGTGAAGACTTAGTATCCCAGCACCGAATTCTGCTGGCTGACATCTGCTTAACTGTTCGCCTCAACAAACATAAGGATCGTCCCCCACCCAAAATAAAGTGGCATTTGTTGCATAAGGAGGGGTATGCAAATGAATTTAGAGAGCTAGTTGTAAACAAGATGATAGAGATGGGTGATATGGAAGGAATGAGTGTGAATGAGTGCTGGAAGGAAATAGCTGATTGTATCCGAAGTGTGGCAAGGAAGGTGTTAGGAGAAACAAAAGGGAAGCGTATGATAGATAAGGATGGGTGGTGGTGGAGTGAAAGTATTAGAGAAGTTTTGAGAGAAAAGAAAAATGCCTTTAAAGAATGGCAGAGCGTAGAAGACCAGAATGAATCCATAAAAGAAAGTAAGAGAGGGGCTTATAAAGAATGTAAGAAGAGAGCGAAGAAGGAAGTTGCTATTTGTAGGGCAGAGGCGCAAGATAAATTATATCGGTCCCTTGAAAGCCCCGAAGGTCAAAAACGACTTTTTCAAATTGCAAGAGCGAGAGAAAGGAATGGAAGAGATGTTTCACATGTAAAATGTATAAAAGATGATTCTGGAAGGATTTTGACTGACGATGAAAGTATAAAGAAGCGATGGAAGGAGTATTTTGAGAAATTGATGAATGAGGAGAATGAATGGAATGGTATGCTTGAAAACCCACCAGTGAATATGGGCTTAGTGAGAGAAATTAGTGTGGAAGAAGTAAAAATGGCTGTTAGGAATATGAAAAATGGGAAGGCGGTCGGCCCAGATGGAATACCAGTAGAAGTGTGGAAGTTGCTGAGGGCGGATGGATGGAAGTGG
This sequence comes from Parnassius glacialis, assembly GCA_033319125.1. Classification (NCBI taxonomy): domain Eukaryota; kingdom Metazoa; phylum Arthropoda; class Insecta; order Lepidoptera; family Papilionidae; genus Parnassius; species Parnassius glacialis. Next base: position 48,052,945 of record JAVANC010000021.1, on the reverse strand, counting down.
TTGAGTTTATTTTTCGGTAAATTGTTGCAGGAAGAACAAATACCTGAGGAATGGTGCAGTAGTATACTGGTCCCCATTTTTAAAAACAAAGGAGACGTCCAAAACTGCAGCAGTTACCGGGGAATAAAACTCATGTCACATACGATGAAAGTCTGGGAAAGAATAATAGAGAAAAGAATGAGAGAAGAGTGTGAGATAACACAAAACCAGTTCGGATTCATGCCCGGTCGAGGTACGACAGATGCCATTTTCGCATTACGCCAATTGTGCGAAAAGTACAAGCGCGTGCATAAAGATCTGCACATGGTTTTTGTCGACCTTGAAAAGGCGTATGATCGGGTTCCCCGTGAGGTTTTGTGGTGGGCGTTAAAGATGAAAGGTATGCCTGGGAAGTATGTGAGGTTAGTCCGTGCTATGTACAGAGCATCCCGTACATGTGTACGATCTTCGGGAACTACGGGCAGTATCGATGTGGCGGTGGAGCTGCACCAAGGGTCGGCATTGAGCCCTTACCTCTTCCTACTGATTATGGACGCTTTGACGTCGGACCTGCAGGATGAGGCACCCTGGTGCATGCTCTTTGCCGATGACATCGTGCTTGTCGGGGAAGAAGGCATCGAGGTACAGAGCAGACTGACGGGGTGGCAACGGAAGCTGGAAAGTGTTGGCTTGAAGATCAGCAGATCCAAAACCGAATATCTGTGCTGTGATTTCGGCGGTCTTTCCAGTCCTGTACCCATGTCGTTGGATGGCGCTATACTGCCTATCTGCTCAGATGTCAAGTACCTCGGTTCCCTCATTCAAGGCGACGGCGGAATAGATAGAGCTGTGCAGCATAGGATTAACGCAGGGTGGATGAAATGGCGACAGGTCACAGCCACAACGTGCGATCCCCGAATGCCAATAAGGCTGAAGGGGAAAATTTACAAATCGATCATCCGACCTGTCGTCATGTATGGAAGTGAATGCTGGGCCGTCAAGAAGAAGGATGAAAATAGACTGCATGCGAATGAAATGAGAATGTTACGATGGATGTGTGGTGTGACAAGGATGGATAAGATAAGGAATGAGTATATAAGAGGAAGCCTGAAAGTAGCGCCAGTGGTAGAAAAGGTGAGAGGAAGCAGATTGGCATGGTTTGGGCATGTGATGCGGAGGAATGAAAGTCATGTCACAAAACGAGTGTTGAATATGAATGTGGAGGGACACACGGGCAGAGGAAGGCCGAATAAAAGATGGATCGATTGTGTGAAGAGTGATATGAGAATGAAAGGAGTAAGTATGGAAATGACGGCTGATAGAGAGGAATGGAACAAAAAGATTTACTGCGCCGACCCCAGATAATGGGAAATGGTTTAGAGAATGATGATGTACAGAGTGGTTTGAATAAATACAATCTAGATAAAGATAAATGTGCACTATTTAATTTTACAGAACTTATTCTGTTATTTTAACAATATCTATACATCTATATCTATACAAATAAATAAAATTGCAGTGTCTGTTTGTAATGTCAAAATAACAGCTTTTTACTAAATTCATATGAAAGTATATACGGAACATATAACACAAACACAATTTTTAATTTCTGTCTGTCTGTCTGTTTGTTTCGACTAATCTCTGAAATGGCTGGACCGATTTTGACGGGACTTTCACTTGCAGATAGCTGATATTATAAGGATTAACTAAGGCTACTTTTGTTAAGGAAAAAGAATTAGGGTGCCGCGCAAAAAAATTAAAACCTTAAGTTAGACGCAGGCGAAGTCACGGGGAACAGCTAATTTGAAATAAACATTAATTGTTGCGAGGGTAGTTCCATACATAAATTATATAACTATTAATATTAATCAAATTTTATTAACGCAATGGACTACCACTATTATTTCACTAGAAATAATAGTGTACTATGTGTTAAGCCTTCCAAATCTATTCTATACATTCTATCTATACATACATGCATACTACAAATTAATAAAATTGAAGTGTCTGTTTGTAATGTCTAAATACCAGCTTTTTACTAAACGCATATGAAAATATATACGGTACTTATAACAAAAACACAATTTTTTAAACCTTTGTCTGTCTGTCGGTCTGTCTGTCTGTCTGTCTGTCTGTTTGTTCTGGCTAATCTCCGAAACGGCTGGACCGATTTCGACGGGACTTTTACTGGCAGATAGCTGATGTTATAAGCAGTAACTTAGGCAACTTCTATTTTAGAAAAATAATTAGGGTTCCGCGTAACATAATTAAAACCCTAAATTACACGCGGGCAAAGTCGCGGAGAACTGCTAATATTAGAATATTATCTTCAATCTTCATTATCATATTATTATAGGCACTAGCGTAACCCGACACATTTTGTCCTGAGTACCTAATACCTATAGCAATTTTAGTAACGATCTGTTGAATGGTAGGTATAGAAGTTGATGTGCTTTATCGCCATCTAGTGTATGTTTACAACAAAGTGAATAACATAAAAACCTTTGTCATGAAATAATACGTATTATATTATGTGCCAGCATTTCAAGTGTGAGGGCACCTGCTCTGCGTTCACCAACCCGCCTGCCCAGCGAAGTGATTTGGGAAAATTGATTACTATTGGTAATCAATTTTCTATATTGGTTTTTTTTTTTTTTTTACTTATTATAAGCCAGTGCTTGACCACAATCCCACCTGGTGGTAAGTGTTGATGCAGCCTTAGATGGTAAATCGCACTGTCTTATCGTAACAAAAGCCTATTCACTCTTGCCTTGAAGACGCCTAGATTGTATTCGGACGGAAAGATAGACGCCGGCAAATTATTCCACTCCTTTGCTGTACGCATTACAAAAGACGAAGCAAACCGTTTGGTTCTAATGCGTGGAATATCGACAACAAAGGGATGAAGACCCGCCGACCGTCTGGTTGTCCGATGGTGGAAAGGAGAGGGAGGAATTAAGGCGTGTAATTCCTGCGCACACTCACCGAAATGCATCCTATAGAATACCGAGAGACTGGCTACTCTTCGCCTGTGCTCAAGGCTGACAAGATTGGTTTCAACCAAATCAAGGTCACCAATGAGCCTCTCAGCACGTCTCTCCACTGAGTCCAATGCTGCCAGGTGGCATTTTGCAGCACCAGCCCATATGTGACAGCAGTACTCCATGCACGACCGGACTTGGGCTTTATATAAGGTAAGAAGCTGCCCCGGCGTGAAGTACCGCCGCACCCTTGCAAGGACACCAAGTTTCCTTGCGGCTGCTTTGGCTCTGGACTCAATGAACCGCCCAAGGTTTAGGTTCGGAGAAAATTCAATCCCTAACAATTGAAGGCGGTCAGTGTACTCCAAGGATGCATTCCGGAAAGTAGGAGCCAAGGTGAGCGGGCTCCTTTTAGCGGTAAAAAGACACGCTTGTGTTTTGGAGGCATTAAATCTCACGAGATTGGCATCGCCCCATTCGGAGACTGCCTGTAGTGTGAGACTCACACGCTCAACCATAGCCTCTCTTTCTGACTGGATTTGATCCCGACTGGCCCGGGCGCTTGGTTGGTATCTCTCCACAACTGTGCTGTCGTCTGCATACCCATAGACACCGGGAATGAGCAGATCATTTATATGCAGCAGGAAGAGAGTTGCGGAGAGAACGGACCCCTGAGGAACACCGGCGTTAGTCGCCACAGTATTGGATGAGCAGCCATCAACGACGATCCGGAGAGACCGTTCACTCAGAAAGTCCTTCACCCAGACAATTAGGCCAGGGGATAAGCAGTACGCTGAAAGCTTGCCTAATAGACTAGCGTGCCAAACCCTGTCAAAAGCCTTCGAAACATCTAGGGAAACAGCAAGTGCTTCACCACTGTTCTCGAGGGCTTCGCCCCATATGTGAGTGGCATACGCTAGAAGGTCCCCAGTTGATCGATTTCGGCGAAACCCGTACTGGCGATCACTGAGGAGATCATTTTGCTCTAGGTATGCCATAAGGTGGGCGTTCAATATACGCTCCATAATCTTGCAGAGTATGGAGGTAATTGAAATTGGCCGATAGTTGGCAGGGTCGGTACGGCTACCTTTTTTAGGCACAGGCTGCACATTGGCCAGCTTCCAAGATTTAGGCACTATTCCAGTCCTGAATGAGAGGCGGAACAAGCGTGTCAACACAGGAGACAACTCAGGTGCACAGACCTTTAGAACTATAGCTGGTATACCATCAGGTCCACTAGCTTTATTCACGTCTAGACTTCGCAAGGTTTTAAGAACCTCCTTGTTGGTGATACGGACCTCAGTCATAGAGGTATCGCAGTGAGGTAATTGTGATGGTACACTGTTGCTACTGTCCAGACGCAAATTGCAAGCAAAAATGTATCTCAGCTGTGTACCTGCGTGAATAAGCTGTTAAAGAAAAATATGAGAAAGAGAATCATATAAAAAAATAAAAGAAATTTCCGTTGGTTTTTACATTGGTATTTTATATTGAATGTCTTGTATTTTGCATACCTTAAGCAAAAGCGCAAGGTAATGTTCTACTATCGCCTAAAAATTAAAATACCAACATTTTATCGAATAAAATCGTATCTAGCAATCATATTATACATATAAATGATATAAAAAGCACATTGTTAGAAAGATAAATTATTGTTGAACTTATTAATATTTTTTTTAAATTGATTAATTGCTATTTTTAAATAAAAAAAGGGTTTTAGTGGCTTATGGTGTGGATTTATCATGTCCCTGTGGCTTGTAAACACTATAACTTTTGAAAATATCAATTGTTTAACTCAATCTATTTTTTAATCTCTTCATCTATCATGTGGGAAGCCACTGAATGTAAATGGCAGTGTAATTTTGTTTTGTTTAGCTATAATTAATTTTTTTCGGCTCCAAAATGGCGAAATTTTCGTGGATTTGCTTGCCTCGTATATAAATTGTTTCTGTAAATGGGGATCTACAGCCACAGAGTAGTTTAGTTCACAGAGTACCTTTGTATTAACTTTAGTTCGGCTCACAGAACACATTCGGCTTCAGTCGCCGTCGTGAGTGGACGTTGTTTCGGTTGTTTTCAGCGGCTCAAAAAGATCGCTGTACAAATACACAATATTCGAATAACCAAATTTCTTAAATACTTGATTATAATAATAATAAGAGATTTTTTTATTACAATATTTAAAAGTACAGAATAAATAATAGTAGTACCTACTAAAAGTAAGTAGTATAATTTTTTTTGTCATGGGTGACATTTTAATGCTTTTCGAGGGTGTCGAAACCGATAGGGTTGTCGAAATGTAAATCCAAGATGGCGGCCGCAATAGGTATCAATTTTTTCATCATGGGTGTCATTTTCATGGTTTTCGAGGGTGCTGAAGCCGATAGTGCTGTCGAAATGTAAATCCAAGGTGGAGGCTGCAATAGGTATAAAATTTTTCATCATAGGTGTCATTTTCATGGTTTTCGAGGGTGTTGAACCTGATAGTGCTGTCGAAATGTAAATCCAAGATGGCGGCTGAATTAGGTACCAATTTATTCATCATGGGTGTCATTTTCATGGTTTTCGAGAGTGTTGAAGCCGATAGTGCTGTCAAAATGTAAATCCAAGATGGCGGCTGCAAAATATATCAATTTTTTCATCTTGGGTGTCATTTTCATGGTTTTCGAGGGTGTTGAAACCGATAGTGCTGTCGAAATGTAAATCCAAGATGGCGGCTGCAATAGGTATCAATTTTTTCATCATGGGTGTCATTTTCATGGTTTTCGAGAGAGTTGAAGCCGATAGGGTTGTCGAAATGTAAATCCAAGGTGGCGGCTGCAATGGGTATCAAATTTTTCATCATGGGTGTCATTTTCATGAGTTTCGAGGTTGTTGAAGCCGATAGTGCTGTCGAAATGTAAATCCAAGATGGCGGCTGAAGTAGGTACCAATTTTTTCATCATGGGTGTCATTTTCATGGTTTTTGAGGGTGTTGAAGCCGATAGTGCTATCGAAATGTAAATCCAAGATGGCGGCTGCAATAGATATAAATTTTTTCATCATTGGTGTCATTTTCATGGTTTTCGGGGGTGCTGATGCCGATAGTGCTGTCGAAATGTAAATCCAAGGTGGCGGCTGCAATAGATATCAAGTTTTTCATCTTGGGTGTCATTTTCATGGTTTTCGAGGGTGTTGAATCCGATAGTGCAGTCGAAATGTAAATCCAAGATGGCGGCTGGAGTTGGTACCAAGTTTTTCATCTCGGGTGTCATTTTCATGGTTTTCAAGAGTGTTGAAGCCGATAGTGCTGTCGAAATGTAAATCCAAGATGGCGGCTGCAATAGGTATCAATTTTTTCATCATGGGTGTCATTTTAATGGTTTTCGAGGGTGTTGAAGCCGATAGTGCTGTCGAAATGTATTTAAACTACTTTAATAATTCCGTATAATCATGTTATACGTAATTTTTTTAATGCGCTTAAGGTATGCCCAATTGGATTTACCAATATATTATTTTTAATTATTAAGGAATGAGTAAAAAATATGTCAAAAATAATACGGACAACATTAAATTTTTACGATTCAGATTTTCTCAAACGAGGGCAAAGTAACATTTACGACTGCTTAGATGGAGCGAACTTGTTAAAAAGTGTCGGATCCGGATACTGTGTCTGACTTTTGACAGCTTTATAATGTCAACTTTGCAAGACAGGTCCCGGGCAAAATTTCATAACTTAAATTATATTAAGATGTAGAGATACGCTTATCGTTTTGTGAAAACTTTTCTTTTAGATGTAATACCTATGTATAATGTACGAGTTTTTGTTTGCGATAAATTCGCACAGTTGGACGTATATATTTCCGAAGGGCCTTTTGGCTGTTAATAAAATTAAACATTTTGCAATTCTTGGCTGCATGTAATTTAACACGTTAAGTGCGTTACCGAACGTATATAGCCGGTAATGAACTTACCCGCAGTGCGAACGCCAAAAACTAGTTTTACTCGCTCGTGCGGTGTCATTTTAGGTACGATATTATGTGAATTAAAGTGAGACAAATATATATTATTGCTTCTGACTTTAAGACGGTATTATTACAATAGAAAAAAGATGCATAGCATATTTGCCCTGTACGCACAGAACGAAAATAATTTGCATTCAGTGCGATACCGGACGAATACGACTTGTATGTGCATATTCGGTATCGCACTGGTGGCGAGAGCGTATGCGTTTAGTGAGGATCTAACCTCATTACCGTTTAGACGTTTGTCGACATTTCTTTCATTTTCTCACCCTTTATTTACGTAATAGTTACGACTTTAATTTCATAATGAAGCGCTCCCGAAAAATGTTGGCACGTGTTTTCGAAGGAAAAATGGAAGATAATGATATTACATCCGAAAGCACAAGTAAAAATCGAAAGATTTTCCCTCCTGGTAAGCAAATCAAAGTTTTGAAAGATATAAAGATTCCATTAGGTTCAGTTAAAGCTACATCACCTGGGCCACATACATTTCACCAGTCAACTACAAGCAAAATAATTAATCCAGGAAAAAATACATATGAAAGTCCTTCTACTAGCAACACACATGCAGTATTACACAATGTCTCTTTTCCTGGATGTTCGAGTGAAGCTGGCTCACTTAGCGACTTATCGTATAATAATTTATTAAACATTGATTGCAACCTGACACCAGAATCTATAAACGAATTATTATCTACACCAAAGTCAAATAAACAGAAAACTTTAGACACCCATCATAATCATCATAAAAATAGTAACTCTAAACAACATTTGATTATAGAAAGTAGTAATGCAGCTTATACCTCGCAAGCAATAGATTTATTACTACCGGCTACTAGTTCAAAGCATTGCGCGACGGATACAATATCTCATCACCCAGAGACCAATCAGCTTGTAAACGAAGACCCACATAATTATAGCGACATAAGTACGGACAGTGACAGCAATTATAAACCTTCTAGTTCAGAAAGTTCTTCAAGTGATACGGAGACGGTATCGAGGGTTGATGATGAAGATACAGTATGTATTCAGAGTCCTTTTATTACGTCACAAGATAGCGAATGGGTAGATATCACTTCTTCTATGCCTAATATTGGTTATTTTAAAAATGATACTGTAATAAACATTCCACCCGATGTGACATCGCCATTTCAAATCTATAAGTTATTTGTTACTGATGACATTATTCATAAAATGGTAGCCGAGACAAATAATTACGCAAATAATTGTTGTCGTAGTGAAAGTGTCAAAAATAAGTCTAGGCTGAGAAAGTGGCAGGACACCAATTTTGAGGAAATGTGCACTTTTTTGGGTATCTTGATGACAATGGGAGTTGTCAAACTACCAAGCTTAAGTAATTATTGGTCGAAAAAGACATGTTATAAAAACCTATACATTCAATCATTAATGACGTGAGATAGATTCATATTGCTGTTAAAATGTTGGCATTTCCGTAATGATACAATTGATCCAACGGATAAATTATGCAAAGTTCGTGATGTTTTGAGTATGATTTTGAGCAAATTTAGTGAAGTTTTAACACCCGGTCAGTATTAAGTGATAGACGAATCTATGATTTCGTGGCGAGGACGACTGAAATTTCGACAGTATATCAAAAACAAAAGCCATAAATACGGGATAAAATTATTTAAATTATGTACACCTGAAGGGTATACATGGTCCGTAATTGTTTACACAGGTAAAAATGACGAACCTAGGAACCAGCCACATGGCCATGATATCGTCCTAAAATTAATAAAAGACTTAGGTGGAAGCGGTAAAACTGTTATAGCCGATAATTACTATACCTCTGTGGGCTTAGCAAAAGATTTATTGAAGAAAAAAACTGAACTGTGTGGAACAATAAGAATAAATAGAAGAGGTCTACCTAAAAATGTTATATCTACTAAGCTGAAAAGAGGACAGTGTATTGGTAAAATGAATGAAAACGGAGTTAAAATAATTAAATGGCATGACAAACGGGCTGTTACGATGATAACAACATGCAAAAATCATGTTGCAGCTGTAAAAGACATAAGCAAAAAAAAACGAAATGGTGAGATAATTTACAAGCCAGAATGTGTATCTTTATATAATTTAAATAAGAAAGGCGTTGATTATAGTGACCAAATGACAGCATATTATTCGTCATTGAGAAGAGGGATTAAATGGTACCGAAAACTTATGATAAGTTTGCTTTTCGGTACCTGTGTTGTTAATGCGTGGATCATTCATAATAATACATCTAAGAAAAAAGGAACATTGATAGATTTTGTTGAATCTGTTATACAAAACTTTACTTGGCATACATTTTACGACGGTAATAAGTCCTCAGAAAAAAATAAGTATCATACATTAGAAAAGCATACTAAAAGAAAACAGTGCACACTTTGCTATCAGGAATTACGAAAAACAATGACTAGCCGGGAAGCTGACAAAAAGGTGCCAAAAGTTAAATTGATGTGTGTTGAATGTAAGAAAGCTTTTTGTCTTGCTTGTTTCAATAAAGCTCATGAAAATATTGTTACTTAATTTACTTTATAAATAAAAATAATATCGATAAATATTTGTTTTCTTATTAACATCACTACTACTCATCGACTATTTGAACATTTTCACCACTTTAGGTGCGCTACATGACATATAAGTCCGGTAAGATGTTTATATCTATAAGCCAAAAAATATTTGTCCAATTCTACAACCAAGAGAAATGTATATAGTTCAAGGTTTTTAGATACTGATAAAAGTGAAAGAATTGCCTGAAAGAAAAAAAATTATGAGAAATACCAGTTTAAAAAAAAATTGTGTACCGGTCACAATAGTCTTGTTTCGCACTATAAAAATTAACAGTACATGGCAATATTGTCTTGTACCGCACGAGTGGAAATATGTGTTTTTTGAGCTTCGCAGTGAACGTGTTAACATGTACATGTTTAAAAGAACAATCACTAATATTTTCTGACAGGCGCTTCAGTTAATTACTCCAACCTTCTGGCCTTGGAGGATTTAAAATGTCTTATTTTATTATCTCGTCATCGAAAACTTAATGTCTATAATACTAAATGTAAGTAATAACCTTAAATATCAGATTTCAAGTTAACACTTTGGTCTAAAATAATTGATCATCATTGCATAATCATTACAGCCCTTCGCAAGTTCGCTGCTGAACATAGGTCTCGCCTAAGTAATGCCATCGTAAGTAACCTAAGTAATACCGGTAGGCGAAGTGTAGGGCGACCCCCACACGAGATGGAGTGACGACCTGGTAAGACATGCAGGAAGTCGATGGATGCAGGTGGCTCAGGACCGTGCTTTGTGGCATTCCTTGGGGGCGGCCTATGTTCAGCAGTGGGCTTATGAAAGGCTGTAATGATGATGATGAATGATGAACACAAATAAGAACAAAAATTACAAACAGATAGAAACCATTCCGATAATTTGAGTTTATGATATTTGAAGTATGGATACTTCAAATATCATAAACTCAAATTAACTTATCGCGGGTTGGATCCTTTTTGCATAACTACGTCCATATGTAAAGTATTTAGTAATTTTAAATTTTATGACGGGTAATTTAATTTCTATTACATTATTAATTATGCTATCAACTTTTGAATTGTCAGATTTAGTATTTGGAAAAAGACCAATTTCTTATCCAAGTTCTACTATAATGTTAAAAAAAAATAGAATCGACTTCATGAACTTCTTTTCAAAAACTAAATAGAAAACGATACTTTTCATACCTAATATTATGATTCCAAATAGTCCTTCGGACCATTTTTACTTTATATAGTTTATTAAGTACATTTTTTAAAATTAATTTCGTATTTGACATTTGAATGTACATACTAAGCAATACTTAACAAAACTTTTCATTTATTACACTCTTATCTAATGATCACAATCTTAAAATCAGAATTATCACGTCGGCTTAATAATATGTAATAATTTAAAAAAATCATCACATATTTTTCCATTTTACATGCATATAAAATTATAGTCTAATCACTAGTAATATACTATTATTTATTCTGTGGTAATATATAAGTCAATGAGTAATCGAGAACATTTCTTTCTTCTTTGAAGTTGATTAAAAATATAGTGTTTTTTAAATACCTGCCATCTAGCGACAAAATGCTATATTATTTGCTACGGCTCGCTTATTTTCAGCTTTAAGGTTTTTATAAGCCTTACTAGATATCGCTTTACTACAATTTTTGTAGGTTTTTAATTAAAAATGGAATTTTCTGCATGAAACCTGTCCTATGTTTTGATCTTTAATTCAAGGTTGTTATTTGTTTTTGTGCGCAACTGATAACGTTTTGTTAACATTGACATGTGACAATTCGGAAACTAAAAGAAGCGCCATATTGTTATGAATTTTTCGTATATCCTATTACCAAGGTAGGTAAGAACTTTTAATAATATTTTCTAAAAAGTAAAAAAAAATAGGTAAATGTAAAATGTTATAAACTAACAAAGATTGTAGCGGCTCATAGAGTAAGCGCTCGCCGTGGTTTCACAGTGTGCGAGCACCCGAGTTCGAGCTCCGACGTCACCATATAAACAGGTCAACAATGAAACTGTTCAAAATTTTGAGTGCTGATTTGTCATGTGCTTGGAGGTGAAGCATCGTGTTGGTGCTTGAGGAATAATAATAATAATGTAGGATCTTTATTGTGCCTCTTTATAATGACTTAAAAACAAATATATCTTAAGATTATGCGTACATAATTATGCATCCATAAAACAAAATATTAAAATTCCTAATTATTATGATGAATAATTTACAATCGCATAACAAATAATTTATAAATTTAAATAAAACTAGTTTTACGGATTTTATCGCGTACCTATATTAACTTATTTTATATTCCAGACGTTTCGAGTACTTTACAGCAATCGTCCTTGGATGTGGTCTATCAAATCTAATGTAGTGAAGGGGCGATTCTGTACGTGTTCACAGACTGCAGACTTCCCGGAGCGTCTATTCTTCACATCAGCTATGTGTTCTTTAACGCGGGTTTTTATAGATCTTTTAGTTTGTCCTATATAAGAGAGACCACATTCACAGTCAAGCTTGTATACTCCTGCATTTTGCAGAGGGACATTACATTTGACTGATGGTAAAAACTGACTAATCTTCTTTATTTTTCTTTTTTTTATAGGATAGGGTGACAAACGAGCACACAGTCCACCTGATGGTAAGTGGCTGCTGTGGCTCATAGATATCTACATCTATCCTCGTTTGCGAATCAAAACGAAGATGCGTTGTCACCCGTGAGGACTAAGATGGACTGCCTCTTTTCCAGTAAAAGGGTCTCTGGAAATCTAAACTCACCATACGAAGCACAGCAGTGATAAGCTGCCATTTTACGCTGGTATTCTGTGAGAGCGTGGTGCTTCCCCGGTCGAGCCGACCCTTTCATGATACAACTATACTACTAATATAGCTGCAGCATGGCTCTACCACGTATAAAACTTAAACTTAACACTTCTTCGGCGGCTTCAAGTATGCTTTAATAGAAACACAATTCAAGATGAAGCCAATCTTGTCAGTGACACCTCTAACATATGGCGGTACAGCAGGCACTCGCTCGACTGTGGCCGGCTTCACTCGTTCAATGTGACGTAGGCGCGGGACCCGCAGAAGGGGCTATTATAAAAAAACCGTCTGTTAAATTTATAAAATATTTAGTAGTTATATAAATATTCCATGACTAGGTGATGAAATAATATTGATCTTTCCCCAAGAATCTTTCCAAGATTTAGTTATAGGCCGTTTGTTATATTTATGGCGTGTTTGTCTTAGTTAGGATCCTTATTTACGATGTGTTTGTTTAGTAACTCAGTTCCTTTAGGTGCCTCTTTTAAGATTGATATAGTCACTATAGGAATTGAAAGCCGTTGGTAGTGTGTTCTAATTATTTTAAGCTAAAGAACCCTGTTTACGAAGAAAGGGCTCAAAAAGTTTAAGAACGTTAAATCGTCCCTACTCCACTTTTATCATATTTACAATAGTCAATTCCTTATTAATCAAACCCTTCCCACTTGGAAAAGGCTCACAATAGTTATATAAAAATATCCGAAACAAGGACTTCGTAAATGCACACGGCCCTACACAGCGAACAACCAAACAACGCGCGCCCCCCGAAGAAGAATGAGAAGCTGGAAACTGGAACGTAGTTCACATTAAAATAATTAGCGCACCAGTAAAAAATCGCTTGGCCTCTTGGTAGTACGTAAGTACAAACATAGACCAAAGTCGCGTATGTCAAAGTATGTGTAAACGCATACAGAATACGATGAAATCCAGCTACAGTGAATGAACGTCACATAATCACCAACGATTGTATGGTCAGCAAAACTTTTAGTCTTAGAACGTGTCATGAGTCTACCGCTCACCTCAAGTGAATGGGGCCTCACGTTAAGTCGCCTCCGGCCGCAGCCTTGCCAGCCTTCTCCTCAAAGCTACTACCCAACATCTCTACGCAGTGCCAGTGTATCGAGCCGATCAGAGAGAACTCGGTCGTCGATGATTCAAACCGCTCTGCGCTGGATGCGGTCAAGTGGAAGGAGCTGGCGCTGGGGTGCCCCGGCCCAGAGATGAGAACGGTATTCCATGTGGAGCCGAACTTGCGTTTTGTAAAGTAGCAAGCGATGTGCCGGCATGAAATACTGTCTTGCTCTGCTGAGCACGCCAAGCTTTTTAGAGGCCAATTTGGCCTTCCCTTCCAAGTGACCACGAAAATGCACTTCAATCGATATGTCGACGCCAAGTATTCCAATGCTTGCTGAGGTAGCAAGGGGAGTGCCTTGAAACTGAGGAGATACGACAAAGGGGTTCTTTTTAGCGGTAAACGCGCAAACTTGTGTCTTCTGAGGATTAAACTGGACAAGATTTAGTCGCCCCCAATCCGAGACTTTGTTAAGCAAAGACTCGACTTCAGACACAAGTTTGTCCCGGTACTCGGCGAAGTTTTCCCGAGAAATATTGGCACGGCCGGTATGTAAGGCATCACCAGTGCTATCGTCCGCATAGCAATGAATGCTACTAGTTAGCAACATATCATTGATATGCAGGAGAAACAGCGTTGGTGATAGCACGCAGCCTTGTGGAACACTATCGTTGATAGGCTTAAAATCAGAGCATGCACCGTCTACTACGACTTTGATGCTCCGATCAGCAAAGAAACTGGTAATTCATTTGCACAATTTCTCGGGAAGCCCATAGGAAGGAAGCTTTGAAAGAAGCGCTTTGTGCCAGACCCGATTGAATGTCTTCGCTATGTCCAAACTAACGGTCAATGCCTGCTCCTTGGACTCTACTGCCTCCGCCCATCTATGAGTCAGATAGACTAGTAGATCACCAGCTGATCGGCCCCAACGAAAACCGTACTGGCGGTCACTAATCAGTTGGTGATCCTGAAGGTACCTCATGAGCTGGCAGTTTATAATGGATTCCATTATTTTGGACAACAAAGAGGTGATGGCGATAGGCCTGTAGTTGGACAGGTCTGAGCGGTCGCCTTTTTTAGGGATCGGGTGGACCAAAGCTATCTTCCATGAATTTGGGACTACGCCTTGGGAGTAGAAGTACCGGAAAAGACGCGTTAAAACCGGTGCCAACTCCGGAGCACACGTCTTCAGCACAATTGGAGGGACTCCATCGCACCCACTCGACTTGCTAATGTCCAGGGAGAAGAGCGCTTTGCAAACCGAGCGCTGTGTAAACCGCACATCCGGCATGGAGCACTCACATCGTGGGATTGTCGGCGGTGTGTTCCCCCCGTCATCTAGAGTCGAGTTGGACGCAAAGAGATAGCTCAACAGATCGGCTTTCTCCTTTGCGACGTGGGCCAGTGAGTCGTCTTCTCTGTGCAGAGATGGAAGAGATGGCTGACAGAAGTTCCCTTGGACAGCCTTAGCGAAAAACTAGAATGCACGGGTTCCCGAAGGAAGGCAAACTAGCTTCTCGCCAATTCTGCCGATATGCTTAGACCTTGCCTTGGCAATGACGCTTTTGGAGGACCTGGAGGCGGAATTATACTTCTTTTTAAGTGCGCTGGTGTTTACATCCCGAGACGTTGATGCGTCAGCCCAGGCCCGTTAGCACTCCTGCTTATAGCGTGATGCTATTTTACAGGAGTTACCAAACCATGGCTGTGATCTGCCTCCGATGGGCACCACAGAGGATGGAATAAAAAGTTCCATACCCTGAAGTACCACATCAGCTACAGGATCGGCAACAACGCTGGGATCTTCCGGCGAGAAGCAAACACGCCCCCAAGGGTAGGATGCAAAAAAAGACCGCATCCCGTCCCAATCGGCTGGCCTATAGTGCCAAACACGGCGGCAAGCTGCAGATCGCAACTGCGATTGCAGCGTGAATGGCACCGTACTCCGGATTAGATAATGGTTCGTTGAGCCCAGAGGGGCATCGACGGAGACCTGATATCCGTCCGGATGAGAGGTCAGCAGAAGGTCCAACAGGGAAGGTACATGGTCTTCCACATCTGGGATCTGCGTAGGTGAAGTAACCAGTTGTGTTAGACCATATGCCAAAGCAAAGTCATAGACAGATCTACCCGCATGATCGGTTAAACAAGAACCAAGCCATTCAGCGTGGTGGGCGTTAAAATCACTGAGTATTACGATCTCTGCGGATGGGACCTGTTGTAGCACGGAGTCTGCAGCCATTTGGACGTAGTTAGTATTTATTACAAATATCGACATGCATTATTTTAACTGATTGTCGTGTCTGTAATTCTAATAATTTCCGGAAAAAAATTATTTAAGGGGACTAAATATCGGACACGGAAGCCAAATTAGTGGTCTGTCTGTACGCAAAAGATTTCCATAAAATTCTATGTGTATGTAGTGAGGGACCCAGATCAAATTAGATGGAATGCCACAAAGCACGGTCCTGAGCCACCTGCATCTTTCGACTTCCTACATGTCTAACCAGGTTGTACCTCCATCTAGTAGGGGACGTCCTACACTTCGTCCGCCAGTACGAGGTCGCCAATCAAGAACCATTTCTTCTCATCGGTTGTTGGTTCTTCGAGCTATATAGCTGGCCCATTGCCACGTCTTCAGCTTACTAAACCGTTGGGCTATGTCGATCACTCTGGTTCTACTGCGGATATCCTCATTTCTTAGTTTATCACGCAGAGAAACTCCGAGAATAGCCCTCTTCATAGCTCGCTGAGCGACCTTGAGCTTCCTCATACGGCCACCAGTGAAGGACTACGTCTCAGATCCGTAAGTCATCACTGGCAACACGCACTGGTTGTACAATTTCGTTTTCAGGTTTTGAGGTATGTCTAACGAGAAGATGTGCTGTACTTTTCCAAACGTTCCCCAGCCGATTTGAATCCGACGATTGACCTCTAGATCGAAGTTGGACTTACCTAGCCAGACTATTTGTCCCAGGTAAACATACTCGTCAACAACTTCGAGCTTAGTATTCCCAACAATTAACGGTATAGGTGTGATATGGACGTTATACATGATCTTTGTTTTGTCCATGTTCGTCTTAAGACCTATCCGTTGGGAGGCACTATTGAGGTCATTGAGTATAGTTCTTAGGTCCTCCAGCAATTCTGCCATAAGGAAGAAAATGCTTGAAAACGTCTTCCAACGCAGCGGTGAAGAGTTTCGGGGATATAACGTCAGCATGTATTACACCTCTCTGCAGTTGGATAGGTTTCGTACTCTGGTTTTGTAATCGGATAGCCATCGTAGCCTTACTATACTAACACTTCAGCACTTCGATATACTGACAATCAACTTGGCACTGTTGAAGGGACTGCAGCACTGCCCAAATTTCAGCGGAATCTTTCGGAAGCTTTCTTATAGTTGATATACGTTAGAAATAGTGACAAATTTTACTCCTCGGATTTCTAAACATTTTCCGTAAGGGTATACATGTAATCTATGATGCTAAAGCCTTTTCGGAAACCGGTTTGTTCGGGAGGCTGGAATTCGTCAAGTTTGCATGTGAGATGATTCGTAATGACTCTCGAAAACAGCATGTATACGCGGCTCAGAAGGAAAATTGATCTGTAGTTCTTCAAAGAGCGTTGTCGTCTTTCTTGAAGAATAAGACCACCGCATTTCTGCTTCACGCCTCCGGTGTGGTGCCACCATTGAGGATGGAATTATAGAGCTTCTGTAGGACTTCAAGTACCGGTTTTCTATCCGCTTTCTGAAGCTCCGCTGTAATTCCATCCTCGCCTGGGGCCGTGGGTTTTGCTGGAGAGCAATTCTATTCTCGCTCAGACTGCCGCCCGGAATGTCATCGGAATAGTGTTGGATAACACTTGCTGTTGGATTGTTACTCACACTTGCATGTGGCTCCAACTATGATCTGTACAGCTGCCCATAGAACCTCTCGCACTCAAATCTCAGGTGTCATGGAAACGATGCTCCCACACTCGGTCTTTAGCTTCGACAATTGGCTCTTTCTGGCAACTCTTCTAGCAAAGTCTTTGGAACCCTGATTCCGCTTGATCGCTTCTTCAATACGAGCAGTATTAAAGTTGCTTAAGTCCCACCGCATGCATTTGGAGATCTGTCTGTTTTCAGTTGCCTGTATGCTGTCAAATCTATTGAAGACTGCATATTCTATATTATTATACAATAATATTCAATGGATTATGAGTGTGATCGAAGAGTTTTTGTGTTCGTCTGCGGCGGGTCTTGCAAAACTTAGCTCCGACCGCATGGACAGTTTCCACAAGCTTGTCATTCATATCGGCCACTGCATTGCAAACTTCTTGGCACTGAAAACGGTTTTGTAGCTCGAGCAGAAAGGTTTCGTGGCTTTGGATTAGAGTACGAGGGGGACGGAACGTTGACTTCATTAGACGTGAGCTCTCCAACTTAACGTTTGGTTTCAGTGTGCCTCCCACCATTCGGTGATCGCTGCTGGTTTTTACCCTCGCGACCACTGAGATATCACTGAGCAGTTGGCGTCTGGTCGTCATAATGAAGTCAATCTCATTTTTTGTCGAACCGTCGGTTCTCGACCAGCTCCACTTCCTTTGGGGCCGCTTCTGGAAGAAAAAGCGCAAGTCTCGCCGCATGCATTTGGAGATCTGTCTGTTCAGTTGCCTGTATGCTGTCAAACCTGTTGAAGAATGTAGCTTCATCTCCCGTCTAACAGCCATGAGATTAAGAGTGTGATCGGAGAGTTTTTGTGTTCTTCTGCGGCGGGTCTTGCAGAACTTAGCTCCGACCGCATGGACAGTTTCCACAAGCTTGTCATTCGTATCGTCGTCTTCATTGCAGTCTTCTAGGCACTGAAAACGGTTTGTAACTCGAGCTGAAAGGTTTCGGGAACAGAGCACGAGGGGGTCGGGGCGTTGTCTTCATTAGACGAGACCTCTTCAACTTAACGTTTAAGTTCAGTGTGCCTCTTACTATTCGGTGATCGCTATCAGTTTTCACCCTCGCGATCACGGAGACATCACTGAACAGTTGTCGTCTGGTCGTCATAATGAAGTTAATCTCATTTTTGTCGAGCCGTTGGGGCTCGACCAGGTCCACTTCCTGTGGGGCCGCTTCTGGAAGAAAGAGTTTATCATAAAGAGCCCCACTTTCTCCTTGAAGTCGCCCAGCTGCTGGCCCCTTGGGTTCCGTTGCCCTATTCCAAATTTCCCTACCTTCAGCTCACCGTTCTCTCTGGTGCCTAGTTTTGCGTTGAAGTCTCCCATTAACACCGTACAGTGGGTTTTCGAGGAATGCATAGCTCTAGATACTCGTATATCGTCATACATTGCCTTCACCTGTATGACCTTCAGCGAATACCGTTTGGCAATTCTGAGTTCACGTTGTTAACGAGAGACTGGTGAACGATTAATCCGACACCTCCTTGTTACAGATGGTCACCCTTCCAGTGATAGAAGAAACTGTCGGTTTTAAATAAAGAACATTATTTAAAATTAGTTTTAACCGTTGCCTTATAATTTGAACTACGCCGACAATCTACGTTTCACTTTATCCAAACAATACCATCTAACGAGGAATACAAAAAGTAGTAACATTTTCCCACCAGTTACTAATAAATAAAATAAAAATAAATAGTTAACATTTATGTGTTTAAATAATTTCATTCATAATTACTTGAAAATTCTAACGTTCATTTTCAGTTTTTTCTTTATTTCATTTTAGTGGGAATTAATATAGTTTATAGTAACTAATTACTAATTAAATATAAAATATAAAATAATGACATCTATCAAAAATCATAAAATGTGAGATGTTATAAGTTTAATTTCTAATCTAGAAAAAAGTTTTGTTTATCTATAAATAAACTGTTAAAAACTGTAATTATTGTAAAACTGTCACTAAGTATTTTTCAGTTCTTAGAATTAAATAAATCATGAAGTAGTCGACTGTGGCACGAAATGGTGATATTGTTTTTAACATTGTTCTTCATTTGGTTTATATCGTAAAACCAGTGGGATGGGGGAAGTGAAGACTGTGTAAAAACCTCTGAAGGAGGCGGAGTTAAAGCCGAAATAATAATTTTTTTTTTTTGGTTTTTCATTTTGACCCCCTAGGAGTGAAATGAGAACTTTTGCTCCAATTCAACTACGACCCCCATGAAATCCTCTACATGATAGGCTATTTAAACTGACTAGACCTAAAGTTCGAGTCCCCCTGCCAACTCATTTCTAGTCTTTACTTCCAATTACGTTTTTTTATTTTCAATAATTTCATTACCAGGTAGATGGGGTCCACAATAGTACAAAAGCTTCTTTTCAGTTTTACAAGTTTCATTTAAGCAAACACGAGAGCCGTGTAACTCGCCGTATGATTTCAAAGCACAGGAACAAAAATGTTCGATTCCCGCGAAGACTAATGAAACTGGTAAGGACATTTTTTTGCTATTTTTCCACGTGCTCAGTGAAGTGGTAAAGAATAACTTGATAGCGAAAACTTGATGTCTAAGTAGTTTTCAAAGAAATCGTGAACATGTGAAACCACCATTTTACACATGGGTATTTAGTAGCCTTGTGCACAGTGGTAAGATGTATGTAAGCTGCTTCTTTATTTTATTACTTTCAATGAGACTTATAAAACAGTTTGTCATATACTATGATAGCTTTCATATTTTCAGACATACCTACCTATTGAGATTTTTGTGACAGTTCCGGTTTCATAGCTGACATGAGTAAATGAACAGGCTCTTGCAAAAGACTATAAATATGAAGTACATCAAATTTTAAACGCATGTTTATTTTAATTTTTACTATGAGTAGCACTGCATTGGTAGAATCTTGAAAGTTATCCAGTAACCGAACCGATCCAAACGTAAATTTCATATTAAGTAAGCAACCCAAATTGGAGTCAACTCAATCAACTCTTTGTTATCCTAAAACCCGCTGCGGCCTGTCTCCAGTAGTGGGATGTATGTAGGCTGCTATTTTTTTACTTTTAATAGGCCTATGCATTGGGGATCATAGGCTTCTCCCATTGTTTGTCAAATATTGGATATTTGCAGTAGTAGCCTCGCTTGGTAAGTGCAATTTTTAGAAGATGCTGCCACCTATCTCCTGTTTCAGTTATTCTGTCGCCTCTTACGACACCCAAGGCATGAATTAGGGTATTGCATTCTATTTCTTTGCCTCTACATTGCTAATATATTTCTACTCCCGTTCATCATTTTCATTCCCTCCATAGATTACGAAATATGTTGGATATTAGCCGCTGTTGCCAAGCTTGGTGGGTGGGTTGCCAACTGCATTTTTTTATTATTTTGAGCTGTAATCAGAAAGACGCTGCTTCCTATCTTCTCTATATTTCTACTCCCGTTCATTAATATAGTTCCTCTCACAAAGTAATCGTGAATAAAACTATATTTATGAAATTTTAACATTAGTATTAATTATATTTCTAAATTGAAGCCTTTCTAATAGAAGTAATTGAAGATTATTTATATATTTGAACTTAAATATAAAATTTGGATACTCTTTGAAAAATAACGCTGTATATGGAATAATTAACTATGGGATGGAATTTACTCTGCTAGATTCTAAAATCTGTTTTTTTTTAGTATTTATTATCGTATGAAACAAATATAATATACGGTGAAACATTTTATATTATTTATTAGTTCCGTACATGTACGGCGCAGCTCGCTCACTCAGGTAGGTGGGCCTTGTCTTAATAGGCGGATACTTTATAATAATTACGCAAATATAATTGCATAATTATTCTAAGGCCGATAATAAAAAAAAATAAGGAACACAGTTTCGAGTATATTTAATTATTATTGTATTTTATTATTCATATATTGTCGTCGTTTGAGATTTTATTAATATGTATACAAATTGTTGCGAATGTTATAACTTGTATTGAAAACGTATGCCTCTTGTCAGCCTTGTCAGAAACAATCCCGGTCGATTTATTTCAAATTTTATATGTCAACTGCCTTATATCCTGTAAAATTATACTGGCTCCCTATACCTTGCAAACCGGAACGCAGTACCGGCTTAATTTTATATTCAGTATGGCTTGTCAAGCTATGGTTGGACGTCCTAATCATATTTAAAACAGATCAATGATTTTCAATGTAGAATTCTTAAAAATATTGTATCCCCAAATATGTGTGTACTAATTGATGATGGTTAAAATGCGATTTTTAAACATTGTAAAATCTTACCAGTTTATGACCAAATTAAATTCATGTTATTAAAACAATTTTTCTTTTGCGATAATATGAAGTCATACATAGAACAACCTGTACGTACGCGCGCTACGACACAAAACCGGCTCTGGCACATCACAGTTTTAACAGTGGTAGAGCCACGCGGCAGCTTTTGCTGTCGCACGGATGGGCCGGCTCGAACCGGGGTGGAACCACGACCTCACAGAAAACCAGCGTGAAGTAGAGGTTTACCTCTGCGTTTCGCTCGGTGAGTGCAGGTGACCGGAGGCCCTTTTTACTGGAAATAAGGCATTCCATCTTAGTCCTCACGGGTGGCAACGCATCTACATTTTGATTTATAATAGAGCATAGATGTAGATGTTTATGGGCCGCAGCAACCACTTACCATCAGATGGACTGTGTGCTCGTTTGTCTCCCTTATCCTATAAAAAAAATCACAGCTAATAATGTGTACGAACAGTGGAGGGCCGCTTATCAGGTACCACAGTTAATAAATAACTTACCTTTCGATTTACGCGAAAAAATATCACAACAAAACATTAAAACTAAACTCAAAAGCATTTTCCTATTTAAATTATAATTACCTACTATATCTACTTACTTAACAATAACGTACCTACCTGCCTAGATCTTTTACCTTGCTACTACTGACTTTAACTAAGTTGTTAACTTAGCTTCTTAGTCTTTATATTCTTACTATACCTGCTACCTACTCATAACTAACTACTTACTTAGACTGTGTTTTGTAGATAATATGCTGACTTAAACTTAATTATTTATCATCAAGTCAAACCTCCGTGGTTTTGAGATGTTAATTAAAGCTATATCTGTATTTTTTTGATCTGATAAATAAATTTTAAATAAAACACTACTATTTGGCGAGCAATAATTACAGGCATTTCATTTTTATCCCCAGATTTGACAACGTATCAGTAGCATTATTTGTTTGAAGTTAATAGTTAAGTAATCACTTATCATCAGGTGGACTGTAGGTTCGTTTGTAAACTCATTTTATGAGAAAAAATAAAACTGGCCAAGTGCGTGTCGGGCCCCACACAATGTAGAAATAGGGTTCCGTAGTTTCACGTTACAATACGACAATACTACAGAATAATAATAAAATAATACAATTTACATCAAATCATTTACATACCAAGTCCGTACAAAGATGGTCATAAATGACTATCTATCTATAATAATCTATATACTCCCGGCCGTGCAACCATAAGATATATATGATCGTAACGAACTTTCCCGTAAACAATCACTACCCTAAATTATCCTGAGAGTCGCTAAGAGTATAAAAATGAAACTGTATGGAACTATAAATGATTGTATGAATACTTTGAATGAGGCCTACAATAACTACCAACTAAAATATAAGTGAAAGTAGTAAGTTAGAAAGACTCTGCCTGCCTATTCCGTAAATCAAAAAGTAAAGCTTCAGTAGTAGGTAAGGCATATAAGTCGTTTTCGGGATAAAACGTGTATTTCTTAAAGTTTAAAATAAAATCACAAAGTTATAATTCAGCAAGTTTTAGGATATTTTTAAAGGTGTTATTACGAAATTTTTATTAATCCAGGTGCATTTTGTAAGTTAGTTGGTCGTATATTACTCGTTACCTTTTTTAATTCTACTTAGCTATAATAGTTTTCCTTTTAACTACATTATTTATGCTACTATTGTGTATATTTTTCACATTTCCAAAGATAGCGCTTTAGCTGGTGAGTAGCTGAGTGGTGGGACACATGTCTAAATATTTTGAAATCAAAAAAGATGTTATTTCACATCCCCAGTGTTTTTGAAAAATCTATCCAAACGATACCCCACACGATGGAATATACGGGTAAAAAAATATCCTACATTGACCTGTATGGAAGGTACAAAAATAAAAATGTTTTTTAAGATTTTATTGCACGGTTATATAGGCAAGATTAATATCTATAACTATGCCAATTATCATATCTATCTAATATTTCTTCTAAAATTTTCTGGGAAAAAATATTGACTTAGTTAATACGTATATGTATGTAGAAATAGTGCGAACAATACATAAAAGAAAACATCTTGACAGATCCACAAGGGGCACATTGACACTACATAGACATTACCAAATCACAAATCAAGTTTTTTACAGACTAAAATGGAGGAGGTTCTCAATTCGAGTGTTTGTTACTTTTTATGCGTATGTTACGCAATATCTTCGCAGATTGTGAACCAATTTTGATGATTATTTTTTTATTAAATAGGTTATACTTACTTCAAGGACGGTCCCATAGAAATTTGGACGAAAATTCTATCCCTAAATAAATAACTTCTTTTTTTTTGCAATTTTAGTTGCAGCAAGAATGAATCGACTGGAGAAGGACCACGCTCTCAAAAAATTCCGGTGTAAAATAGCAGTATAATGCTGCTGTGTTCCGTATGGTAAGTGTAGACAACCGGAGACTATTTTCACTGAAAATGAAGCATTCCATCTTAGTCCTCAGGTGTGACAACGCATCTGCATTTTGATTATTTTTCAAGCACATAGTAGAGCCATGCTGCAGCTGTATAGGTAGTATAGTATATCGGGTATATAGTAGACCCGGGAAGGACCACACTGTCACAGAATACCAGCGTAAAATAGTAGCTGAACACTGCTGTGTTTCGTATGGTGAGTGTATAGAACTAGATACCCTTTTTACTGGAAAAGAGGCATTCCATCTTAGTCCTTACGGGTGACAACGCATCTGCATTTTGATTCGCAAATGAAGATAGATGTACATGATTATGGGCCACAGCAACCACTTACCATCAAGTGGACTGTGTGCTCGTTTGTCACCCTAGACTATAAAAAAAGTATTGATGTAAATATCTATAGGCCACAGTATCCACTTACAATCAGGTACACTGTGAGCTAGTTTGACACTCTTATCTGCCGACTTCCAAAAAGGAGACGGTACTCAATTCGACTGTATGTTTTTTTATGTGTGTTACCTCATAAATTTTTACTGGGTGAACCAAATTCGACGATTCTTTTTTTATTTGAATCAGCTTTCAAGCTTTACTTCTCGTGTAGTCCGATATGAATTCGATAAAGGTCAGACCAGTAGTTATTGAGTTATTCTTAATAACTTATATTGAAGTCGGCTGTACAAAATTTTTTATTTTAAATTATATTTATATAATTTGAAAAAATATTCCGACAGTTTGCTTATGATTCAGCAATTAGTAGAATAAAAAGAAGCAAACAAGTCGACGGCCGTCCCATAGAGAAAACCGAAAGGTTGCCTACGCCGCGTTTATTGCAGTGTTTTCCTCATTTTATTTATTTTTTTTATCTTCATTGTATATGAATGCAAAACCTTAATTTTTAACGCAGAGACTATATTTTTATAAGCATACCATTAATCTGATATCTTTTGACATAAGCTTGCACAGTTCGTGGTTATTATATTTATAAGTATACAAAAGAAATTTGGGCTCCTTTCGTCGACTTTTTCATGTCAAGTCTAACTGACCGCGGCCCCTATTTATGCGGTTAATATTTACTGCCTTCTCTGCGGTCTTCCCATTGCAATAACCTTAGTGAACGGATACGTCCTCGAGTCCACACAACGCAATTACTGTAGGCATTTTTCGCAACAAACTCAATTCCTTTCGAGTTTACGAAAGTTAACTTTTAAAAACCGTGCTCGAAATTTAGGCCGTAGTAGTTCATATAAAGGGCGCTTCATTACTGTACAAGCAACTACTTGTGTGGTAAGCAACCAAAAAATTAAATCATAAAGAATATATCTGATCATTTTAATTTTGCTAGCTGTACTGAGCCTCGCGGTATTGTGGCTCAGTGGGGTTAAATGTTTAACAACTGGCACTTTACAAAAATTGTTGCTATAAAACGCATCTACTTACATAGAATATACTGGCGTATATACGACTTCAAAAAAACGTGTGACAAATTTTAATTTGTAAATGTGTGCGTTAGCTAGTTATGTATATTTGACTTAGAAGGACTACCAAAAAATGATAATTACGGAAGCGGCACAAATGTTTATTTTTTTTATTTTTGTGCGAAACAAAATAACTTCAAAAATTAACTGAATTTTACCATGATAGTTGTAAAAGAGATTGAACATGCGATTCGAAGTTTGAAATGTGGTAAGGCTGCGGGACTAGACAGAGCTACTGCTGAAATGGTCAAGTATGGTGGGCCTCGCGTCTGGGACAGCTTTCATCTGCTGTGCAATTTGTGCTGGCGGACGGGGGATGTCCCGGATGATTGGCGATCCGCAGTCATTGTGCCTTTATATAAAGGTAAAGGTTCACATTTTGACTGCGGGTGCTATCGGGCGATCAGCTTGACCAGTTTAGCAAGTAAAGTTTATTCGAAGGTTTTGACACGTAGGATGCAAGAGAAATCGGAAAGATTTCTATGGGAGGCACAATGCGGATTTAGACCTGGAAGAGGATGCACGGATCAAATGTTTTCTCTCCGCATGATCACGGAAAAGCTTCTAGCTGCTAACCAGAGGATTTTCTGTGCTTTTGTGGATCTTGAGAAAGCATTTGATAAGGTTGTAAGGAAGAAAATGTGGGAACTGTTGCCGGGGTATGGTGTGGATGGTCGATTGCTAAGGGCTGTGCAGTCACTTTACTGTGACTGTAAAGCCTGTGTGCGGGTAGGGCATGACCTGTCACCCATGTTTAGCGTCCAAACGGGCGTAAAACAGGGTTGTGTCATGTCTTCCTGGCTGTTCATACTGTATCTCGACAGCTGTTTACAGAAACTGAAAGATAGCTGTTTGGGTGTGAAATTGGGTGACATTAAAGTAAATTGTCTGCTGTATGCTGATGATGCAGTGCTTATTGCACCATCAGAGGCGGAACTGCAGGCATTAGTCACGTGTATGAAAGAGGAATGTGAAATTAAAGGTCTCCGCTTGAATGCTAATAAAACTAAGGTTCTGGTATTTGAAAGGGACGAAGAGAGAACGAAGTGTGAAATATGGGTAAATCAGGAATGTCTAGAACAGGTAAATGAAATTGTATACTTGGGGAGTGCTTTTAGCCGGGATGGAAGATGTGATTTAGATGTGGACAGGCGTGTCGCTGCCGGGAACAAAGTCAATGGTGCCCTGACTGCGTTAGTCAAAAGGCAAGGCGTAGTGAAGAGTGCACGCCTTGCAATACATAACGCAGTGTTGGTACCGACTTTGTTATATGGCAGCGAAACCTGGGTATCCCAGAAGAAGCATAAAAGCAAGTTGAATGCAGTGGAGATGCGATCTCTTCGTAAAATGTGCGGCGTTACCATGGCCGACCGAAAGCGAAACGAAGAGATTCGCAATATGGCAGGTTTGAAAGATGACCTTATCACAAAAATTGATAGGGGCGTGCTTCGATGGTTTGGGCACGTTGAGCGAATGAGTGAAGACCGAATGGTGAAGAAAATATATAGCGCGAAAGTTAATATTAAAAGGTGTCGAGGTAGACCGAGACTAACTTTCGAAGACCATGTGAGCAAATTGCTCGAAGAGGGGAGGGTCAAGAGTACTCGGATACCTAGACGTGCATGTATGAAGAAGATGATGAATCTGAAAGAAGCGAAAGAGGTATGTAAGGATCGTGACACTTGGCGATCTGTTCTCTCTGGCTACCCCGTCAGGGATTGTGCGTGACGATAAGTAAGTAAGTAAGTAAGTTGTAAAATAATTCAAAACACGTCCACGGGAATAAGCTGCACCAACCTGCCTTTTGTTGGGTTTTAATTCCAAATGTACAAAATTCCAATAATCTCTGAAGAGGTGAGTCTACCGATAAACTATCCCCAAGAATCAGATCGGAAAATATAATTTCGAGCTTTGACCTTTGGAGAAAAATTTACTAGCATGGACAGTTTCCCCGGAATTTCTTTTTGACATAACATTATAAATAGGTATGTACTTAATTAAGTATATACTTATTTATATTTTATAAAATGTTTTGCTGGTGAAATAAAAAACGAAGACACGGAGTATATAATTGCTGCTTTATTTTTCATATAAAAATTAGTTTTAATAATAACAAACATTTAATAATTAATAATTAAAAACTTTATAGAAGTTTATTTTAACATTCGATGAAACTAATTTTTACGGATTTATTCTCGTTTTTTACGGATTTATCGACGTTTCGGGTGCTTTACAGCACCCGTGGTCACGGGGGGGGGGGGGGGTTGGACTGGGGTGTTTGGCGTTCCGATATCATAGTTAGCCCGGCTACCTTCAGTTTTTGAATATTAATTTTTGGTCCGATCTACGCAGAATGAGCTTATAATATCTTGAAGTCTTGCAGTGGTATGCTTGGGTTTGGATTTAATTTTATTAATTATAGGATCCCAAGCAGATGACAGCAGAAACCGCCATCTACTCCATTCAATTGGTAATGTCATATTATCGAAAGAAAATTGATCGACTTTCACGGTGGTACGTAAAGAAGACGGTAGATAGCATAAATAAATACGGTTAATATAAATCAGTAATGTCGTAGATTGTTTTAAATGAACTGGTATACGATAATTTTATTCAATACTAGCTGTTCCCCGCGAATACGCCCGCGCGTAGTTTTTTTTATATAATAATAGAAGAGAGGGAAAATGAGCATGCGGCTCACCTGATGGTAAGTGACTACCGCCGGCCATGAACAACAGCAACACCAAGGGAACTGCTGACGCGTTCCCGGCCTCTTAGAAATGTGTATGCACTTTTATTGAAGGTCTCTAAGTACTATGGGTCCGGAAAAATCGCCGGTGATAAAGAATTCCACAGAGAAGTTGTACGAGGAAGAAAACTCCTAGAACAACGCACCGTCGAAGTTCGCCAAGCATCCAGATGATGAGGATGGTATCGTGAATTTTGACGCGATGTGCGTTCGTGAAATTTGGCGGCTGGAATTAATCCGAACAATTCCTCAGAGCACTCCCCGTGGTAAATTCGATAGAAAATGGAAAGAGATGCAACATCCCTACGCAGTGCCAGTGTATCGAACCGATCAGAAAGAACTTGGTCGTCGACGACTCGAACCGCTCTGCGCTGGATGCGTTCAAGTGAAAGGAGCTGGCACTGGGGTGCCCCGGCCCAGAGATGAGAACAGTATTCCATGTGGGGCCGAACTTGCGTTTTGTAAAGTTGCAAGCGATGTGCCGGCACGAAATACTGTCTTGCTCTGCTGAGCACGCCAAGGTTTTTAGAGGCCAATTTGGCCTTCCCTTCCAAGTGACCACGAAAATGCACTTCAATCGATATTTCGACGCCAAGTATTCCGAAGCTAGCTGAGGCAGCAAGGGGAATGCCTTGAAACTGAGGAGATACGACAAAGGGATTCTTTTTAGCGGTAAACGCGCAAACTTGTGTCTTCTGGGGATTGAACTGGACTAGATTTAGTCGGCCCCAATCAGAGACTTTGTTAGGCAAAGACTCGTCTTCAGACACAAGTTTTTCCCTGTACTCGGCGACGTTTTCCCGAGAAATATTAGCACGGCCGGTATATCAAGCATCACCAGTGCTGTAGTCGTCATAGGAATGAATGTTACTAGTTTGCAACATATCATTGATATCCAGGAAAAACAGCGTTGGTGATAGCAGGCAGACTTGTGGAACAACAACTTTGTGGAGCATTGATAGGCTTTAAAATCAGTGCATGTAACGTGTACTACAACCTTGATGCTCTGATCAGCAAGAAAACTGGTGATCTATTTGCACAATTTCTCGGGAAGCCCATAGGAATAAAGCTTCGAAAGAAGGGCATTGTGCTAGAACCGATCGAAGGCCTTCGCTATGTTAAAACTAACGGCCAATGCCTCCCTCTTGGACTCTACTGCCTCCCCCCATCCATGAGTCAGGTAGACCAAAAGATCACCAGCTGATCGAACCCGACGAAAACTGTACTGGCGGTCACTAATTAGCTGGTGATCCTTAAGGTACGTCGTGAACTGGTAGTTTATAATGGATTCTATTATTTTGGAGAACAAGGAGGTGATGGCGATAGGCCTGTAGTTGGATGGGTCTGAGTAGTCGCCTTTTTTAGGGATCGGGTGGACCAAAGTTGTCTTCGATGAATTTGGGACTGCGTCTTGGGAGTAGGAGTTCCGGAAAAGATGCGTTCAAATCGGTGCCAACTCCGGAACATACGTCTTCAACACAATGGGAGGGACTCCATCAGGCCCACTCGACTTGCTAGCGTCCAGGGAGGATAGTGCTTCACGAACCGAGCGCTGTGTAAATCGCACATCCGGCATGGAGCACTCACATTGCGGGATGGTCGGCGGTGTGAATCCCCGTCATCTAGAGTCGAGTTGGACGCAAAAGAGAGCTTAACAGATCAGCTTTCTCCTTTTCGGCATGGGCCAGTGAGTCGTCCTCTCTGTGCAATGATGGAAGAGATGGCTGACAGAAGTTTCCTTGGACAGCCTCCTGCCCGTTGTAGTCTTCAAAGTACACTTTCAAGTCACGTTACCAAGCCCGGGGATAAGGTCTCATCATAACTAACAAAACGATGCAAAACTCTACATATCTAGTTTCCCTCGTCGAGGAGTTCCAGTAGCAAATACCAACACACCTTCAGGTCTTTAAAGTCCTAGACATATAAGTATATTTATATATATTTTTAGAAATATAAGTTAAGTATAGTACAGAGACAAATTTTGTAGTTAGGAATAATAATTAATTCGTTTACTCGAATTAATTATCCAACGAGTCAAGGATAAACTAGTAACGGAATACGACAAGCGCACCGTTCGACGTCAGAGCCAAGACTGTCCTAACGGCCGCCGCTCCGTCTGTTTTATACAAGCAAGACGGGCACCACCGCAGGTGCAATGGCGCAGGTGCGCTGTTTGTGTGTTGTTTACAAGAATTCTATCTAGCTACAGACGCTGCCGCACGTGTGATGTTGCACTTGAGATTCTGCCCAACGGGCACAATAATGACATGAGACTCTGTAGTGTTATACTACTTACATTTCTTTGTACAATATTTCTCCATTCTGTTCTTGATTTTCTGCATTCATGTTTTGCATCACTTTATACTATTTTTCCATTCTGTTTTTGATTTTCTGCATTTATATTTAGCATCACCTTTATTTCCATAGGATCCTGTAACGTTTTTACACAATAACATATCATTTTACTGCGTATTTTCACACTATTTACTACTTTTAAAATAGCTGTCAATGGAGTCTTACCTTTTTTGGTCTTTTATTGAATTCTCTGTAACTCTACAATTTCAGGCTTCGGCGCGCTGTCGCGCATCAGTTTTTCCTATATGAATAATATCTCGTTTCTTACTTAAATGTAAAAGTTTCTTAATAACAGTCCAAAAACCAAAAATTGGTAAATATGACAACTACTATTTATACCGTTGTTATGGTAACTTTTATTCAAATTCGTCTCTGGTATGATGTTCTTCCTACATAAATACTATTTGGCTGTAGGCCATTTACAATAAATTTCGTTTTAATTTAAATAATTTCTCGTTCTCTCTAAAAAGGTATAAAAGCCGAACAATTGGAGAATACAGGACAGTCTCGCTTCAGTTCTCAAACGAGAAACATCTACTAAAGGCCTTATCCCGGGGCCGCTTTGCCCCGGGATCCTGCAAGCCTCCATCTACACGTGAAGTCGTCGGCAGTCTGCTTCAAGCGCGGGGCCACACTACCTTCGGGCGCGCTACGACTGCTTGCTCCAGGCGCTGAGTGCACCTACTGCCCGCGCTACCTTCGGGCACGCTACGACTGCTTGCTCCAGGCGCCGAGTGCACCTACTGCCCGCGCTACCTCTGGGTGCGGCGACTACTTCTCCAAGTACTGAGCGCACCTACCCCAGACGCTACGTGCGCCGGCTCCGGACGCTGCGTGTGCCCAGCCCAGGCGCTGCGTGCCGTCGCCGCTGAGAAACCTCAAGCTCTGCGTGTGCCCATTTCTACAAAAGCAGCGAGGCTCCAGGCTCCACTATAAAACTATACTGTCCTATTCTCCTATATTTTTTTTTTTAAAACCCTAATTGTAATCTCATTTCATCCATCATCTTCATATTTCATTTTTTTTATAAAATTGTAGATACTCTTTTAAAAAACTTAAATATATTATTTTCTTGGTCTACTTTTGTTGTTTTGCTGTTCTTAGGTTAGGTTCTTTCTCTTTTAATTGTCGCTTCACGACAACTCGTAGAATTACAGACTGACTGCCCCCTCTTGGTCGACTGCGTGATACTTTATACTGCTAAAACAAGTGGGAGATTATTGTTGCACCTTCAATATTTCTTATTTTCTTTTATTATTTTACCCTCATTCCTAACAATATATATATCCTGCGTGATTATAGCGAAACCAATTATTGTAATAAAAATCTGTGATTATAAAAATAATAATAATATTTTACATTGGTCAAGTATGTATCAAATTTGTTTTTGAAATATTTTCATTTGAGGTCGTAGTAAAGTAATCTGTGGCTGTAGCTCGGAGTGCGGCTTCGGCCTATTTAGTAAAATAAATTACATACAAGGCTATCAAACTAACGAAAATTTCGACATTTGTAGAGCCGAAAAAAATTAATTATAACTAAATAAAACAAAATTAAACTGCCATTTACATTCCATGGCTTCCCACATGATAGATGAAGAGATTAAAAAATAGATTGAGTTGAACAATTGATATTTTCAAAAGTTATCGTGTTAACGGCACCATGCGGACTCAAAATATCCACATCATAAGACACTAAAACCCCTTTTTTATATAAAAATAGTAATTAATCTATTTAAGATAGAATATTAATAAGTTCAACAATCAAATCTTTCTAACAATGTGCTTTTTATATCATGTATATCTATAATATGATTGCTAGATATGATTTTATGTGATAAAACGTTGGAATCTTAATTTTTAGGCGCTAGTAGAACATACCTACGCGCTTTACGCTTAAGGCATGAAATAACATGATACACATTAAAATACATATTATACAAAATATCACTTATAAAGCGAAAGAGAGAGTGAGAGAGAAACAAAAGTAAATAAACCAGTAAAATTCTTGCACTAGTCTCTTAAAAGAATTCTTGTTATAGTTTTCTTGATATCAACAGGCAGTGCATTCCACAGCAGTATGATGGATTACGAATTTTAAGACGAACGGGTAACTCTAATAGTAGAGTTACCGTCCCCAAAATAGTTGTTAAAAGAGTGTTTTATACTTACATATATCTGTTTGACAAACGGCAAAATAAAATTATGTTTTTAGAACGCCAATCGAGTGTTTATTTTCATTCTACTTCTTGTTGTGTCTCTCGATTCATAAACATTCAAAATAAATATCGACATTAATTTTAATAAAGTTGAGTCAATCCCTAGCATACATGTAGTATTTTCATTAGAATTTAGTAGAATTCACTGCCATTCTGATATAAAAAAATAAATTATATCTGCCTTCAAAGCGCAAAAACTATAGCAAATATCCTCCTACCAAGGAGGCAATCAATGTATAATGCCTATATTCGGCAGGCTAGGTGATGACGGAATCACTATACCTGCTAGGTGCCCCGTTGTTTTTCGATAGTATTAAACCTGTTTTAAAACAAAATTTGATCAGTTTTTAAAACGTTAATAAACTGTATCAATTAAATCCCCATATTGCTGTTACTATTTTAAAATATTGTCTTCTCATTCCTAGATTTACATACTTACTCCGCTCGAGTCCAGTCTGGAAATGTTCGGATATTTTAAAAGAAATTGATGATGATCTTAAAATAGCTAAAGAAAAAATCTAAATTTAACTTTGAATACAACAGTCTGGACTCAAGCTACTTAACCTATAAAATTTGGTAGTAGTAGTGTGAGAAATCTTTCCAGCATTGCATTGCATTGCCTGCTTTCCTTGCTTCCGTGCATAGTATCAGTGACTTATGTAACATAATTTTAAATAATAAAGTAGACCTTTGCTTTGCTAGGGAGGCAGGGTAAACATGGTAAATGCTCTGTCCCTGTGAAAATCTTGCACTGGAAGTTAACCAACAAAAACAGTGGGATATTCCGTTCGTGCAGGCCGTGCAGAAATATTTGTTTCATAATTTCCATAGTGACCAAGATAAGGCACGTCTTCTAGCTGTTTCGACTTAGGAATCTAGTCACTGGTTACACGCTTCAACATTATGTAATTTTGGCATATAACTTCATGGGGAAAGTTTGCGTATTTTTTTTATTGGATGAGGGTGACAAACGAGCACACAGTCCACCTGATGGTAAGTGGTTGCTGCGGCCCATAGACATCTACATCTATCCTCGTTTGCGAATCAAAATGCAAATGCGTTGTCACCCGTGAGGACTAAGATGGAATGCCTCATTTCCAGAAAAAAGGGCCTCCGGCCACCTGCACTCACGAAGCGAAACGCAGAGGTAAACCTCTACTTCACGCTGGTATTCTGTGAGGTCGTGGTACCACCCCGGTTCGAGCCGGCCCATCTGTGCGACAGCAAAAACTGCCGCGTGGCTCTACCACTGTTGAAAATCGCCGTAGGAACCCGTAGCAGCGTTGACAAGTTTGGGTTCCCCGGACTTTCATGTAAGAAAAGTGGTGGTAGCTTTTCAGGGTACGGTTGTTTGAACGATGTCATCCGAAGGGCTCTTGTGGAGTATTATGGAATACTTAGAGACGATGGCAAGAGTGCCGATGGTATGAAATTGGTCCCATGGAAGAATGTTAAAGCCCTAGTGTGCCATGCTACTTACGTAGACACGTGGCGGCCTCTCATCTCAGGGGTACCTTATTTAGAGCCGGGGCGGCATCAGAGGCAGCTGAACTGAAGAAGTGGCGCAAATGTAAGTCTCTGAGAGATGACTACATATTTGTGCCATTTGCTGTAGATACTGTCAGTCCGTGGGGTCCACGTGCAGTGAAGTTCCTAAAGGAAGTCCACCCGCGGCTGGTCGTTACTGCTGGTGATAAAAGGGCTAGTTCTTTTCTCGCTCAAAGGCTAAGTAAAGCTATTCGGCGGTGAATCGCAGCTAGCTTTATTGGCACGATAAGGGGGGAGGAGTAGTGTACGATAATTAAGTTAATATTTTAGTTTTTTTTATTATAGGTTTTAAAATTATATTTAAGTACCTATGTAAACATATTTATTATTGTTATTATAAAGATTAAAATATAAATCGCTATTTTGTAAAACCATGAGATAAAAACGAGATACAAAGGATAAATTCCTTTTCATAATATAAAGAATATAATATGGAGTTACTTTTTTTCTGCTTGCCATTTCAATTCATGGCTCCGTTATTATATTTTAATTTAAATACAAGACGCTTAGTTATAAATGGTTTTGATAGAGGTTTTTCTAAAGGACGTTAATATATATTCTTGTATAATATGTATACAAGTACTCAAAGTTTTTAAAGTTTGTCTTCTTGAATATTATGGTACTTATGTAGGATCTTAAATTGTAATACGTAGGATCGGATCCTTAAACATGAGTTTTCTATACAATCAAATTTGTAACGTCATCAAAATAAATGACTGTATTTAAAAGCACAATTTAATTTACGCCCGCTATACAATTTTAGCCAATAGAATAGAATAGAATAATTTTTTTTATTGAATAATGGTTATTACATTATACTTATTGAAAGTCATTTTTTATTTACCACTGGTTTGGAAAATAACTCTGTCCTGGGAAGAACCTGCAAGATACCCAGCGTGACTTTTTTATCAAACATATTTCACTTAACAATAATTTCGTTTATTCAAATTTTTAAATGATTTTTCATAGAACCTGCATGGTGGCGATCATCTTATTCCCAGGGGTTATTTTCATTCATGTATTCCTTTATATTATAATAACCTTTTTGTACAGTTTTTCTTTAATAAAACTTTTAAACTTGTTTATTGACTTGTTTATTGTTTATTGAATATGTTCTGGGATTTTTTTATAAAAACATATACATTGCCCCATAATGAATTACTGATTCTGTGGAGTCTAGTAACTGGAATTAAAAGCTTATGCTTGTTCCTAGTGTTTAAAGTATGCACATCCTTATTTTTATTAAAGCTACATTATGTTTTTATGTACATACATTACATTCTCATAAATAAATTTTTCTCTGAGGGAATCTTCACAATTTAGGTTATAAATCGCCCGAACGTCTCCTTTTTGCAAAACAAATATAGCTTCAATATCAGTCACATTTCCCCATAGCAAAATTCCATAAGACATTACGCTATGAAAGTTACTAAATTACACTAATCTTGCTGTCTCAACATCTGTGAGACTTCTAATCATTCTTACAGCATATGCTGCAGTACTAAGTCTGCTTGTTAAGGCGAAGTGTATAGACGACTTTTATGAATTTGAGGGGGTGAAGCAGACGAGTAAGGGACGAGTAGTCCCGCCCACTGCGGGGTGCACCGCGTGAATCTCGCCGACGCTCGACGTAAAATGTACAATTGGTACAGCGCGCCGCCGTCCGCCTTCGCACCGCGTTTCCGCGATGTCAGGTGGTTCGAATCCCATCAGATATATATTTTTTATTCGTATTTTTAAAATGTTTCTACGTTTATATTCGTATCTAAAATATGTACATATTTTTGTTTAGTTATTCTAAAAATATTATGTACCTACATATTTTCGTGTTGTTATTTTTAAAATATGTACATATTCTATTTTCTTAATTTTAAAATAATCAATAATTGTTATTTTCTAAAAAAGGTTATCGAGAACTTTTGTAACAGATTCAATAAATGAATAACAAATTAATGCTTAAATAAAATGGCTTCGGACCAAAATGGTCAATCATAGAAATGACCTACTCTCGAAACGGCAAATTGTCAAAATTGTGAATTTATAAAAACAATAATTTTTATTCCTATAGACATTTTTCTTCAGAATCAAGAGTAAAGTAAACTATTATGAGCAAATTTTACAATAGCGCTAGCCCTAAAATCGAAAAAAAAACAGTTGTTTCATAATTTTTTTCCTGAGCGAATAACCTTTTTGCATAATTTTTTTTGGATTTGTGGGTTGTTTGAAGAATACATAAAAATTAAACCTGCTAATTATTTTAATTTTATTTTATTATTTTGATGTATTTACGCATACGGAGGGAAATCTAATTATATAAATTGTGGAAAGAAAAATAATTCAGTCAGCATTTTCCTGTGCACCAAGGCATGTTTTGTGTCTTTGGTTACAGCTCTCAACTTATTGCAAATATTGCGCAACACATGGTTTCGGCATTCAACTTTTTGAACGGTATGATTCAATGACAATGCCTTATAATTATTTCCGTAGGATCGCGATGACCAACAGCCGTCAGCATTTATGTCTATTAGAGGTATGCCATCTTTGCTCAATGTTCCTTCAGGTATCGCTGCATCACGCTTACGCATAGCTGCTGCCGCCGTCACTGAAGTACACATTCAGGTCTCTGCATCAAGTTCGGAGGTAAGATCTTATCATAACTAACAAAAGGAGCCCAAGCTCGGCATACTTAGTTCTACTCGTCCAGGAGATCCAAAAGCAGTTACCGAAGTACACCATCAGGTCTCTCCATCAAGTCCGGAGGTAAGGTCTCATCATAACTAACAAAACGAGCACAAACTCGGCACACTTAGTTCTACTCGTTCAGGAGTCCCAGTAGCAGTCACTGAAGTACACCATCTGGTCTCTCCATTAAGTCCGGAGGTAAGGTCTCATCATAACTAGGAAATCGAGCCCAAACCCGGCACATCTAGTTCTACTCGTCGAGGAGTTACAGAGTAGCAGGCACTGAAGTACACCATCAGGTCTCTCCATCAATCCCGGATGTAACGTCTTATCATAACTAACAAATCGAGCCCAAACTCGGCACATCTAGTTCTACTCGTTGAGGAGTTCCAGTAGCAGTCACCGATGTACACCTTCAGGTTACTTCATCAAGTCCGGAGGTAAGGTCTCATCATAACTAACAAAACGAGCCTAAACTCGACACACCTTATTCTACTCGTCCAGGAGTTCAGAGTTTCAGCAGCAGTCACCGAAGTACGCTTTCAGGTCACACAGGTAGATATTCGAATTTCGTATCTAAGTATATTTTTGTAGTTGTAAAAAAATTAATCTTTCAAAGTAATAAAATGTTTTACCTGATTACGATTCCCGCAGCTAACCGTGCGTACACTTGTGTGTGTGACCCGTGTCAATGCAATAGTTCGATTCTATACCTATTAATTTTGCAAACGCGTCCTTAAGAACAAACAAATACGTAAATTATTTTTGAACGGCGAGCGAAACAAATCGGTACAGGTCCGTCTAGCAGCGTGCCTCAACGATCACTGTCGCTCCGCGTAGAAATGAAAGAGAAGCGAAAAGACGCCACGATGGCACGATGCGAAACATCGATTCGTTCGAGTTATTTTTCATTAAATATATTAATACTTACAAATATTTCATTTCAATCGATATATAAAAACAACAGTTCCCCTTATTATTATATATTACATCACTATTATTAATTTTATTAAGATTTTCTTATAAATAATACAGTTAAAATTGCTGGAAATTCAATTTCAATGGCTATTTTATGATTTTTTTCTATCGAGAAAATTTACCGAAAACGTGTTTTGAAAACAATGGTCCACCCATAAATATGATCAAGATTAACATATATTTTTTTTCCGCTCTAAAATGTATATATTTTGTTAAAAAACTGTTTTGTAAAACCTAGTTTGACTATGTACCGCGCCTTAATTTAGATAAATGGGGGCCCCATTGAAGTTTCGCGTCAATAGTAATACCAAGAAAAACAGTCGTATCCACAAGACTCAACTCCTCCCCATTTAACTTATATTCCACTTGATCGCGAACGTATTGAACGTAGTTCCTGATCGAGTCTCCCACTCGTACTAGTCGTACATAGACTTTATTTTCTTGACTGTGTTGTTGGTCTAGTGGTCGTAAATGCAGCTGCTGATCATGAGATCCCGGGTTCAAATCCCGAGTCCGGCCAAAAGAAATCAGTATTGAGTTTTTCTGTCATGAAATTCTCAGTAACAGCCCTTTATAGTCACAGTGACAGTGCACCCCCAGTATCACCCCCGTGCCTCGGACAGTACGTAAAGCCATTGGTTCTGCCCCTGATCCCTTTTCGGTCGTGTATCCCACATGCCGTCCTATCAGACTATGAAAGTAAGGAAATAGATACTAGGAAGCAAATACTTAGGCAACATTATCCTGTCCCGCGTAGATGCCTAACCTCCGTTAAGACTGGCCCCCGTAACCGAAATTTGCTCTCGAGGATATTGTATATATTACTTTATTTTACGTTACTCTTATCTTTGTATCAATTGTAAACATTCAAAGCCCATTTCTGGAATTGCTGTAGTCCTTCAAATCTTTTTATACCTTGATCTACAAGAGTGCACACACATTATTAAACGAAAATATGGTTTTTATTTTTTTTTTCAAAGCGTCTGCAAAAACTAGTCAACAGAGTCACGAATTTCAAGATTAGATAAATTTGACGTAATAAATGTTTAATTGTATAATAGCTAGAATGCCAAAAAATAAGACCTGTTTTTAAATACTTATTACAAGTTCAATATAAGTGGACAATAAAGCATCATTAAAATATGGATGTTAACAAACCTTTTATATAATGATTTCTTATATTTACGTGAACACTACACATTTAAATAAAACTAATTTTACGGATTTTATCGCGTATATTAACTTATTTTATATTCCCGACGTTTCGAGCACTTTACAGCACCCATGGTCACGGGGGGGACTGAGGTGTATGACGTCCCAATGTCATATTTAACCACGGCTACCTCCAGATTAAATCGTCGGGAATATAAAATAAGTTAATATACGCGATAAAATCCGTAAAATTAGTTTTATTTAAACCTTTTATAGTTAATAGTTTGCGTGAGCTATTGGTCATAGGATTTGGGTACTGCACTATGAGTTCAAGGTTGTAATTGAAAAACGCCATAAATAATATTCCCTACCTCTGTGTTACCTTGGGCCGGCACAAGTTGAGAGTAAGGGTTTTCCACTAGTAGCGGTGTTGGTGTAAAATATCTCAACG
The DNA here is from genome assembly GCA_033319125.1 of Parnassius glacialis. Lineage (NCBI taxonomy): Eukaryota > Metazoa > Arthropoda > Insecta > Lepidoptera > Papilionidae > Parnassius > Parnassius glacialis. The sequence continues at coordinate 48,013,232 of JAVANC010000021.1, read as the reverse complement.
CTTGGAAGAGGTAGACTGTTCAAAATCTCATACATAACGTAAATGTGATAAGGGGGACACGTTTTGTACAAACGACGTTTCGGATTGTCGGCTTTGCAAAGAATTGGGATCTGAATCTGAAGGTGCCCACATTTGCTTAAATAATAGAATCTATAGGAACGTACAACGTTGTTGGAACTGCTTCAACATTCATATTTTTGGTCGTACCTATATTATTAACACTTTCACTGTCCGATTTTCAGACACAATAGTAAGACGAAAACAATTAATTATTTGCAGTATACGAGACAGGTTACTATTTGAAAAAAAGTTTGACCTGTTTAGTGATCGTAATAAATATGGCCTTACGACCTTGAACCAATTTTTCTTGCGCTTACACTGTTTTCGTTTCTAAATAATAATAAAATGTCGACAGAGTTATGGGTGCGTGTAGTTTCAAGAAAAGTGTTTGGAATATCGATAATTTCTAGATTTCAGATTTTTCTCGTTTTAATGAACTTATGATCTACCTTGAATCTAATATTTAAAGTTTCCAACTCACATAGAAGTGGACTAGGTTTTTGATGAGTGAGTCAGTGACTGATAAATGTGGCATAACTCAGACATAACAATTTTGTTCGTGGTAATTGTGTGTTTGTGGGCTTCTCTAATTTTAATAGAGAAGGAGGCTAGGTACTACCACCTGATTGACATCCTGTAATTAATAAAAGTAAAACCAAATTCAAGCATACCCCTGCAAGACTTCAAGGCAGTAAACTTATTCTGCCTAGATCGAACCAAAAGTAATAGTTAAAAAGCTGAAAGTACTCTGGGTTAAATCTGATATCGGGACGTCAATCACCTCAGCTGCCCGTGACCATAGGTGCTGGAAAGCACCTGAAACGTCGAAAATTAAAAATAAAAAAATTAGTAAAAAAATAGATTCGTCAGATCAGATTCAGCAGAAGATCAAAAATTATAATAATTGAAACGGTCTGGTAGAGCAGAAAATCACATCTCAAAATAAAAAAAGGTTCTTTAAGAATAAAAATAATTGTCTTGTTTTTCTGGTATTTTATAGGGACGAAGAGAGAACGAAGTGTGAAATATGGGTAAATCAGGAATGTCTAGAACAGGTAAATGAAATTGTATACTTGGGGAGTGCTTTAAGCCGGGATGGAAGATGTGATTTAGATGTGGACAGGCGTGTCGCTGCCGGGAACAAAATCAATGGTGCCCTGACTGCGTTAGTCAAAAGGCAAGGCGTAGTGAAGAGTGCACGCCTTGCAATACATAACGCAGTGTTGGTACTGACTTTGTTATATGGCAGCGAAACCTGAGTATGCCAGAAGAAGCATAAAAGCAAGTTGAATGCAGTGGAGATGCGATCTCTTCGTAAAATGTGCGGCGTTACCATAGCCGACCGAAAGCGAAACGAAGAGATTCACAATATGGCAGGTTTGAAAGATGACCTTATCACAAAAACTGATAAGGCGTGCTTCGATGGTTTGGGCACGTTGAGCGAATGAGTGTAGACCGAATGGTGAAGAAAATATATAGCGCGAAAGTTAATATTAAAAGGTGTCGAGGTAGACCGAGACTAACTTTCGAAGACCATGTGAGCAAATTGCTCGAAGAGGGGAGGGTCAAGACTACTCGGATACCTAGACGTGCATGTATGAAGAAGATAATGAATCTGAAAGAAGCGAAAGAGGTATGTAAGGATCGTGACACTTGGTGATCTGTTCTCTCTGGCTACCCCGTCAGGGATTGTGCGTGAAGATAAGAAAAGTAAGTAAGTAAGTAAGTCTTGTTTTTCCTTATAGCTGTTAGTGCTAAGGATAAATAAAGTTTTGATATTCTTTTTAACCAAATCACATTTTATTGGACACTAAGCAAACTTATATGTCGGAGCGTCTATAAAATATTACTTGGATCGAGGTGGAAATGACGGTATATCGAGAAACCCCCACTCGTTTGTGCAGTATAAAATTAACTGTAGGTGCCGTGCGCGGAAGATTCCGCTTAAATCATTCTACGAGTGTGGTCATTTTATTAGTGCTAAGATGTGTCGTGTTTCTGCTCGTTGTTGTAATTCTTCTAGTGCAGGCAAGGAGGATTGCTGTTGTTGAGAAGCTGCCCTGTGTTATATTGAGATAAGTAGTGTTGTTGTTGGTTTATATATTTTGGTATTATCAAGTAATTACGTACCTCATATTACACTGGTGCGTGATTGTGGCGGAGACGTGTTACGGTGTGGTCGAACTGTAATTTCACTACACTGAATGTAAATTGCGTTACGTTGTCTTATTACTGATAATGATAAATTGCGCAACCAAGAGAGCAAGTTAAACATCCGCTCTCACACTTTTATTATTTTTAAGAATTAATGCTCTCCCGATGTATTTCCGAGATCAGAATTGGGATCCACTGCCGAATCTCCGACATCAGAGGTGGGATCTCCTGTTGTAGTCTCCGAAAAAAGCGCTTCCGCGAGATTATGTACATTCGTTGTGGTAGAGATGTGCATTTAATTACCTTTTAGTTTATTTTCACTTGTATTTAATTCGATTATTTGCTGATAAGCTATACTATAGAGCAGTCAAATCACTAAACACAAATAAAGCGTAGTCTAAGAGTAAAGTTCAAACGCATTGTGTGTTTATTGTCAGTAATCAAAAAGTAGGTGAGCCGCATATTTGTGTATGATTATTGTCAGTGCTATACTAAAAAGCAGTTAAGGTATACTAAACTACCTTTTATACTACGATAAACATTCAGATATAATAAATTCAATACTTTATTAATATTATTTACTACAATATTATCTTTGAAATTCTGGCATTGGTGTGTAAACATCTACAGCTGCTAAACTAAATTTCAACACCGTTTTAAATAAATCATAACATAAAAACTTAAATATATCATTAACAAGTATCGTTCACGTTTATCTTCACTATAGCTACTTACTAATCGGCCATGTCATTTGAAGGTTCCCATCTTTCGAAAGAAAAACAAAGGAAACCTTATAGTACAAAGTGATCCTATAAGGATTCCGTTTGCTGTCCGTCCGTCTGTCAAAGCCACAGTACAATAAACATACAGTACGACGACGCCTTTGATCTCGTGGTAAATGCCGACAACGTCTAGACAGCGTATGGAGATCAGGGTTGTCATAAATTAACAACTTTTATTAATTTAATAATTTATTTTAGATCTACATTGTCATTAACAGTATGATTACTAATATAAAAAATAAGTAACAATTTGTTCTTAGATTTTTCTTGAAAGTACTCAAAACGTTAATTGCACGCCTCACAACGTGAGGGAGTTCTACTCTCGATATGTGGCCATACCTCAATTTCGCTACATAAAATCGTTCTTATACTGTTAGATAGACATCAATTCCATATTATTATTAACGTTACAATGACTACAGACATTGAACTATTAGTTTATTAAATGATTGATTCTTTAGGCTTTTGAAAGTGATTCCAACTAAATCAGGTCTTCCAATAACTTCCATCCATATTTTGCATCTAAAAATTTTAAATTCAATACTTATTAATAAATTTTCATAATTATCACCCCCAGAAACCTTAAAATTGACATCCATGTTGTATTATTAAAAAAAAATCCACCATCTTGGATATGAAAATCAAAAAAATTTTCGTAATTGGCACCCCAAGAAACCTCGAAACTGACATCCATAACATTAAAAAAAATTATGTTCACCATCTTGGATTTAAAAATTAATTCAATTTTCATAATCAGCACCACAAGTAACCTCGAAATTGATACCCATAGCATATTATTAAAAAAACTGTCCGTCATCTTGGATATGAAAATGGATGCCGTTTTCGTAATCATCACCCCAATAAACCTTGAAATTGACATCCATATCATACATATATTAAAAAATGACCGCCATTTTGGATTTAAAAATAAATGCTATTTTCGTAATGAGCACCCCGACAAAACTAAAAATTGACTCCTAAATCTTAATATTTTATAAAAAACTTCGAAAAACCAAAGACGGGGCACTATAGTATGGTCTAAAACCTTAGCCTGTCCAACCACACGATTTAGATGAAGAAAAAAAATCAAAATTCGAAACAGTAATGCCCAGCGACTAGTACCTATTTTTTACGTCCGCCATTTTTTTACGTTGGCAATTTGGCATGACATGACAAAATATACATAATGTAAAAAATAATAACAATATTTATTTACCTTACTTCCGTGTGCGTGTCTATTTGGTGAAATCGCAGATCTTTATTTATGCGAGATGACGACTTGCAATCTCTCACAGCACACGTCGTATGAACCATTTTAATTATAAGTATCTAATGTAAGTATATAGTTTTTAACAGTGGTAGAGCCACGTGGCAGCTTTTGCTGTCGCACGGATGGGCCGGCTCGAACCGGGGTGGTACCACAACCTCACAGAATACCAGCGTGAAGTAGAGATTTATCTCTGCGTTTCGCTTGGTGAGTGCAGGTGGCCGGAGGCCCTTTTTACTGGAAATGAGGCATTCCATCTTAGTCATCACGGGTGACAACGCATCTGCATTTTGATTCGCAAACGAGGATAGATGTAGATGTCTATGGGCCGCAGCAACCACTTACCATCAGGTGGACTGTGTGCTCGTTTGTCACCCTTATCCTATAAAAAAAACATTAAATTTAAAAATTATAAAAGCAAACGCGCATTAACCCTGGAAGTCGTGTCCCAAGCTACAAATACGATTGGCATGAGCAGCTCGGGCTCGTCCTTCCAGCGTCTCACCCCTCACATCCCGCAAGATTGCCCTGTCTAGACGTCTTCATCGAACGATTGTATGGATTTATAGACTGTGGTCAAAGCCCTTCTTCTCAGGAATGAATAGAGACAAAGTTGAAATTAATATCAAATGCTAATATCAACCCAATAAAAATACGGCTATTTATATCACATTTTAATACACGCAAACTGAGTCATCAAAACGTATCTTATCCTATCTATAAACACTTCCTACCTATGAGGTTGACCAAGATTCATAAAATTTGGCAAAAAGCAACATCTACCAGAGATCGTTAATTTGTAGTTGTTAGTAGTTGGTTTCAGCTTCCAACAGATGGAACCACTAACTACTAACATAGTAGTTTTAACTCAAAAGTTTTTTTCCTACTGCAAAGTTAAGTTTGCATTTAACCCTAATTTAATTATTACGGCAATCTTTATGCTTACCTTGCCTATAATTCTGTACAAATTTCAGTTACTTGGTTATTTTGATAAAAGTTGACATGTACGTCCTTACCTAAGTTTATACGGTGGCACAAGTCGCGGGCTCGAACTCGCTGGTGGGCGCGGCCAAAAAGCACGCTGTCTCACCTGGCATCGTGCCGACAGAGATAGTATCAGTTATGAGCATATCGACACTAGTATTCACGCAGGTCTTGTTCGTACGGCGTTCCGAACCGTTTCAACAAAAACGAAGTTACAAAAACACGATGCAACATCTATACTATAATATAATAAAGCAAAAGAGTGTTTTTGTTTGTTTAAACGTGCTAGTCTCTGGAACTACCAGTCCGATTTGAAAAATCTTTTTGGATATTATAGCCAGATTCATGTTGAATGGGCTATGGTTGAATAGGCTATATATCATTAGGCTATAATCTCAGCTAGCCTATATTTGTTAAGCAAGTCAGAAGAAAAAGCGCTCCCAAAATTATAAATATATATAGAAAAATATAGATCTTTACTCCGTCTAAAAAAAGTCCGCGATACCATATGTCTATTTCTTATATATATAAGCCACAATTAGGCATTTTGTGACAAAAAAATGAAAATTTTAATATTAGGCATGGCATATTTATTTTTACGAAGGAAAGTTACTTCATTATCAAGACAATTTTATGAAGATAAACTTCTATCTTTATACCATGTTAATATACCTACAAAGTTTAAGAGACAATATAAAATTAAAATAATTCAATAGGTACCTGGCTTCACGCGCAAACAACGCGTAACCCCAAGCCCGGTGCGAACTGAGAAGCCAGTATTAAAAGCTTCTATGAGCAAGGTTACGTTAGCCGTTAGTTCAATCATTATCTATATCTACACAAATAAATAAAATTTAAGTGTCTGTTTGTAATGTCAAAATAACAGCTTTTTACTAATTGCATATGAAATTATATAATTTCATATGCAATTAGTAAAAAGTTGTTTTGTGCTGGCTTGTATACGGTACTTATAACATTAACACAATTTTTAACATTTTTGTATGTCTGTCAGTCTGTTTGTTCCGGTTAATTTCCAAAACGGCTGGTCCGATTTTGACGGGACTTTCACTAGTAGATAGCACACGTTATAAGAAGTAACTTAGACTGCTTAAATTTTAGAAAAATTATTAGGTGTCCGTGCAACAAAATTACCGCCCTAAACTAAACGCGGACCAAGTCGCGGGGAACAGCTAGTCATCATCATCATCATCATTACAGCCCTTCACAAGTCCACTGCTGAACATAGGCCTCCCCCAAAGAATGCCACAAAGCACGGTCCTGAGCCACCTGCATCCATCGACTTCCTGCATGTCTTACCAGGTCGTCACTCCATCTCGTGGGGGGACGCCCTACACTTCGCCTACCGGTACGAGGCTGCCACTCGAGAACCTTTCTTCCCCATCGGTTGTCGGTTCTTCGAGCTATATGGCCGGCCCACTGCCACTTCAGCTTACTAATCCGTTGGGCTATGTCGGTTACTCTGGTTCTACTGCGGATATCCTCATTCCTAAGTTTATCACGCAGAGAAACTCCGAGCATAGCCCTCTCCATAGCTCGCTGAGCGACCTTGAGCTTCCTCATACGGCCAGCAGTGAAGGACCACGTCTCAGTTCCGTAAGTCGTCACTGGCAACACGCACTGGTTGTACAATTTCGTTTTAAGGTTTTGAGGTATGTCTGACGAGAAGATGTGTCGTAGCTTCCCGAACGCTGCCCAGCCGAGTTGAATCCATCGATTGACCTCTCGATCAAAGTTGGACTTACCTAGTCGGATTATTTGTCCCAGGTAAACATGCTCGTCAACAATTTCGAGCTTAGTGCTCCCAACAACTACCGGCATAGGTGTGACATGGACATTAAACATGATCTTTGTTTTGTCCATGTTCATCTTAAGACCTATCCGTTGGGAGACACTATTGAGGTCATTGAGCATAGTGCTTAGGTCCTCCAGCGATTCTGCCATAAGGACTATATCGTCGGAAAATCGAAGGTGAGTGATGTACTCGCCATTGATGTTAATACCGCATCCTTTCCAGTCCAGAAGCTTGAAAACGTCTTCCAATGCAGCGGTGAAGAGTTTCGGGGATATAACATCACCCTGTCTTACACCTCTCTGCAATTGGATGGGTTTCGTTCTCTGGTTCTGTACTCGGATAGCCATCGTAGCCCTACTGTACAAACACTTCAGCACTTCGATATACCGACAGTCAACTTGGCACCGCTGAAGGGACTGCAGCACCGCCCAAATTTCGACGGAATCAAAGGCTTTCTCATAGTCCACATACGCCAGACATAGTGGCAAATTGTACTCCTCGGACTTCTGTACAATTTGCCGTAGGGTATGTATGTGGTCTATGGTGCTAAAGCCCTTTCGGAAACCGGCTTGTTCGGGAGGCTGGAAGTCGTCAAGTCTGCGCGCAAGACGATTCGTAATGACTCTCGAAAACAGCATGTAGACGCGGCTCAGAAGGGAAATCGGTCTGTAGTTCTTCAAGAGAGCGTTGTCACCTTTCTTGAAGAACAAGACCACCACACTTCTTCTGCTCCACGCCTCCGGTGTAATGCCACCATGGAGGACGGAATTAAAGAGCTTCTGAAGGACTTCAAGTATCGGTCTTCCACCCGCTTTCAGAAGCTCCGCTGTAATTCCATCCTCGCCTGGGGCCTTGCCGTTTTTAAGGTGCTGGAGAGCCATTCTAATCTCGCTCACACTGACGTCCGGGATATCTTCGGAATAGTGTCGGATAAGACTCGCTCTTGGATCGTTACTCACACTTGCGTGTGGCTCCAACGATGACGTGTACAGCTGCCCATAGAACCTCTCAATCTCACTCAAAATCTCAGGTGCCCCGGAAACGATGCTGCCACATTCGATCTTCAGCTTTGACAGTTGGCTCTTTCTGGCAGACAGGTCTCTGGCAAAGACTTTGGAGCCTTGGTTCCGCTCGATCGCTTCTTCAATACGAGCTGTATTGAAGTTGCGTAAGTCCCGCCGCATGCATTTGGAGATCTGTTGAAAAATGTAGCCTCATCTCCCGTCTAACAGCCATGAGATTAAGAGTGTGATCGGAGAGTTTTTGTGTTGTTCTGCGGCGGGTCTTACAGAACTTAGCTCCGACCGCATGGACAGTTTCCACGAGCTTGTCATTCATATCGTCCACTTCATTGTAGTCTTCTAGGCACTGAAAACGGTTTCGTAACTCGAACAGCTAGTAGCTAAAATAAATTCAAAATTAATTGAGTACTTTTATCTATTTCCCCGGTGAGCGTAACAATGATTAGTTACATCTTTATTTCTGAACTCTTTAATTTCACGTTGCTATGGTATTTTAAAAGTCTAATTGATTAATTAGTATAAGAGGTTGATAGGAAATTTATCAAGAATCATTTCTTGCCTACACAATTTTCATGTATCGTGTACGTTTTTCTTAAAAACTGAAAAAAAACCGCGCATAATATGCCTACAGATAAAACAAAAGCACTCCATTAATTATGACAATTTTTCCATACATTACTATCAAATAAAATATTTGATTGCAATTATAAAATGCTTGAACTAGGTATCATGTCATGCCATGCATCTCGGACACGTGATGACGCGGGTGAAACCGCGAAATTATTAGGCGCTGTGGCTCTATATACTTAATATAGATTGCTTATTTTATTATGTTTAGTTTTCCCCGAGTGGTCACGCAGCGATCACTCAAGAGTTCGGCTTCGAACGTGTGTAACTCGAAAATTATCCCACGGGAACGAAATACCTGAATAAACGGTATCTAATAAACGGAATAACGGTTATTTGACAGCTCCGTGGCGCAGTGGCTTAGCAATGAATTGTTGCACTGGGAGCCGCGGGTTCGAATCCCGCACGGAACAAGTATTTGTATGGCCTACAAATAACTGTTCCGGGTCTGGATGTTTCTAAACTGCCTCCACGATACAGGAGAAAATCCTAGTGTGGGGGTAACGTTATTTTGAAAAATGAAAAAATTCGATCCCCGTCGGCACCAATGAAATTGTTGCAATTTTATATAATAGTAATCGTATATAGACTACCTTTTTTACTTTTATAATTATATTATATTACAGACGAAAATTTTAAAATTTTGTCTGTCGTCCAAAACGCATCACCTCTTTCAATTATATGAATTTACATGCCGGCTTTTGTCTTTGGCGTCCAAATTACAAAATAGCAAAACTTTTCGTTTCGAATAAAACTCGAATAAGCGCGCGTCACCGCCCGTGCATGTGTGTGTAAGCGTCGTCCTCCCGCACCGCACCGGGGGAAACATTTTTCAGTGAGATGCACGATAATTCGTAGTAACATGCGCGCGTAAAAAAATACGAAAAGGCCTTTGGAAGAAGGGGTTTAATGAAAAAACCACTGCATAAATCAATTACAAATAAAATTTATTGAATTGTTCGATAATTGAGCTGTGTCGGTACCGACTTTGTTTTGGAAATTTTACATTTCTTTTATTACTAATTTACGCCCAAAGTTGTGTTAAAATTGGCAATAAAAACGAATCTTTGGTAGCTCGTATTTTTTTAATAACATTTTATTTTCCTATTCTGTTTCCGTACAGACAAATTTAATAATAAGACAAAACGATATCATGTTTAACTTTGGATGTACACTGTCAAACAGCGGAGTAAAACCCCTCCGAAATTTCTATGGAAATAATGTCGACTAAAGTCACCTTATTCACACTTTTCCGGTTTTTTATTCATCAAGGTCTACCAGCACAAATAGAATAAAAAATATTAAATTGTTAATTTCTAGTTAAATTAGGACATTAAATGTTTAAAGGATAAGAAACATAAATTTACAGTTGGAACATCGAGCGATGTATGAAAGAATGTTTTATCTCTTAAAAATTAAGTTTGTATTCGTATAACAATATAGAAAACTATCAATGCGAATTTATATTAAACCTTCTGCTCTGACTTACTGGTAAGCTTTGTCACAGTCTAACCACTACTCTTCTTAGGCTATGGCTTTGTCGTCGGTACCCACGAGTCAAGCTTACTTAGTGTGTGCCCACAGGCAAACAAATGAACAATTTATTTGGATTTCATCGCGTATATTAATTTATTTTATATTCCCGACGTTTCGAGTACTTTACATGCACCCATGGGGGGGGGGGGGGGTGAGAGGTGTTCGACGTCCCAATCTTCCAATGTCATAGTTAACCACGGCTACCTCCAGATTAAAAATTATTAATTTTTGTTCCGATCTACGCAGTATGAACTTACAGTATCTTGAAGTCTTGAAGTTGTAAGCTTGGGTTGGGATTTAATTTTCACGTGTCATCCTTGGAAGGAATCGATGTCCTTACGTGAGGAATAGTGGTATATCAAATTATAATATGTAATGGCGAGGACCGTCTAAAATATGATCACAAACTGCAGACTTTCCGGAGCATGTGTGTTTCAGAAAGAATGTGATCACAAAATGCATAATAATAAATTGACAATGAAATAATCAAATACAAGATAAGTACATAAGCCAAACAAATAATAAAATATATAATCTAGTATTTAAATAATCAAGTAAATAAGCAAGAAAATAGTCAAATAAATAATATAGTATAAAATTAAGAAAATTAACAATTAATTAGTCAAATTTTTATGCAAGTAAATATTAAGGCCTTAACAGTGGTTGAAATGCCTAAATCGTGGATATTTAAGTAAAAAAATCTCAATAACTGTTCATTTAATCCACAAATAAAAAATACAGTGTAACAGAAGAGGATTTGGTAAATGTTTTAATTGAACAAAATTGTATTTTTGTCAACTCCTTATTAGAAAAAAACATCCCCAAAGAGTACCTATCTTTGTCAGATTTTGCAAAATTTCTCCAAAACGGCATAAGCTTTTTAAATAGTTCTTACACTAAAAAAAGGTCTTAAAAATATTAATATTTTTAATTGAGAGGTTTATTTTTATTACCCGTTTTATAAGAGAATATATCATTTTTCCCTGAAATTGAATATATATACGCGAGCGCGCATGCTCCGTCGCCCTGTCGCAGTCCGTTTTCAGACATCATGGAGGGTGAATAGAATAGAATAGAATAGAATAATTTTTATTCAATATTGATTATTACATAATTCTTATTGAAAGTCATTTTTTTATTTACCACTGGTTCGGAAAATACCTCTGTCCTGGGAAGAACCAGCAAGAAACCCAGCGGGTTTTTTTTTTCAACAATCACTTAACAATAATTTCGTTTATACAATTTTAAATGATTTTTCATAGAACCAGCATGGTGGCGATCACCTTATTCCCAGGGGTTATTTTCATTCATGTATTCCTTGATATTATAATAACCCTTTTTGTAAAGTTTTTCTATAATAAAATTTGGTGGACCGCGCGTCGGTGTTGGAGCGACTTCGTTCAAATATATATTAGCTTTTTAAAAGTTTATACTCAATTATAAATATTTTTATGACTAGAAATACTTGATTTAATTAATATCTGTACGCTGGTAACTGTAAATATTATTTTCTAAATAAATTAATTTTTAAAGTGCCCAAAGAAGAAGAAATTTTCGCGGCGACGTTGTTAAGTGAAATTGAAAAATGCATTCTTATATTAAATTATATATGATGTAGAATGATGAACATGCTCTCGTTACTTAGATTTCGATAGTTTTTAATACCTATGTAATTTTATTGTTGCATATTTTTATTAATTAGTTGATACTGAATTTTATAATTATTTATTACAATAAAACGCTGTTTTTATGAGTATGACTTTATAAAATATTATTGGGGAGGGAAATATAGATACAAATATTTACATTTAGGTACACTGTTATCAAGTTAAATCAAACAATTTAAATAAATAAAAAAATGGTGCTT